>PVIH01008008.1:0-95132 GCA_004025045.1 Sigmodon hispidus
TATCACAGAGGCCTGGGTATCACAGAGGCCTGGGTATCACAGAGGCCTGGGAATCACAGAGGCCTGGGTATCACAGAGGCCTGGGAATCACAGAGGCCTGGCTATCACAGAGGCCTGGGCATTGTGGTCACACCAGGGGCTGCTCTTTCGTTTCTTACTCCCCCCTTCTTCCCCTGTCTGGCTTCTTTGTCACATTGTCTGTTACATGAAATGATTGTTCAAGCTAGTGCTCTAGAATCAAAGGAAAGGTTAGGAACCAAAGGACAGAAAAATCACCTTGAACCATGGGTGTTACCTTGGACAAGTCCCTAGCCTTTTTGAGACCCTGGTTATTTCTAAGGAATGTAAGGGGTCCCTTTCATCAAAGCATGTCAGCAGTGTGGCCCTTCCCAAGTACATTGTCCAGCCACACCAGCGACCTATTTGTGCAGGACAGAGAGAGAAAGCCATGGCTTGGAATCCTCCAGAGCACCAGGTGGGATGGGCTCCCCCAATAAACTTCACTACAGATTGGAGTTGGCTGTTTCTCCAAGGCTCTGGCAAGGGTTGACTAGGCCACACCTTTGGAGGTGCCCCAGCCACATCTGGAATGTGCTTATCAAAGAACATCAGACTCCCCAGCCGACATTTCCACCTTCCAAATACCAAGAGAGATCAGGGTTGCCAGGAGGTGGGGCCCAGGGGATGGGCTGCCAGATCAGCATTTCCACCCTGCTGCTGTTGACAGTTCTGCTCAGAAGGATGCTGCAACATCTTCAGAATGTAGGCAGAGAGTAAGTAGCCTGTTCTCCTTGAACGACTTGTCCTCTAGAGGAACTGAGAGAGGGCCCTTGGGGACACGGACAGCTTAGTGAAGCCACTTCTGTGGCTAATGGTTTTGAAAAGAATTAATTAGTTAATTAATTAATCTAATTAGAGAGGTGGTGGCAGGAAGAAGCCTGGGGTTGGAAGTGAGGACACTTGGGCTCCAGCTCTGGCTCTGCCACTACCTGGCTGAGCAGCCTTGGGCAAGTTGCTTCATCAGTTTGGGTCTTAATGTTCTCTATTAGTCTCTTCCTGCCCTGGCGCTCCGCCACTCTGAGCTCTGAAGATAGAAACCACCTTGTTTTTAGATTAGGGTCAGAGCCACCTCCAGGTTTTGTGTGTGTGTGTGTGTGTGTGTGTGAGAGAGAGAGAGAGAGAGAGACAGAGAGAGAGAGAGAGAGACAGAGAGAGAGAGAGACAGAGAGAGAGAGAGAGAGAGAGACAGACAGAGAGAGAGAGAGAGAGAGAGAGAGAGAGAGAGAGAGAGAGAGAGAGAGATTACTTATGTGGAGGTGTGTCTCCGGTAGAAGGTAGAACAATCTCATCCCTTTCCCATGCTCCTCCACCTGAAGATCTTTGGAATATAGCCTAGATGGTGAGTGAGCGGCATGGATGCTTGAAAACTAACAGGGGCTTTGACCATAATCACCTAGCTATTTCAAGAATGTCACTGACCTGGTTGTTTGTTCAGAATGCTTGGTGTGTGTGGGAGCCAGCATTTCCTAATTCTGAAGAGCCTGGGTGCCAGAGCTAGGTGTTTTCATTGTATATCCTGACCACACCAAAGGGAATCTTTTCAGTGCTTCCCTCAGCATCAGGCGCTTACCTCATGTTAAACATTTCACTGAGCTGTTTTGCATGTATGATCACACTCTATCCTCAGAGCCCCAAAAAGCAGGTGTAAATTGAACCTGCATCTTACAAATGAGGAGACTGCAATGTAGAAGGGTCATGTGAGTTACTCAAGATCAAGCAGTTGCAAATGGCACTTGAGACTTAAATACTGGTCTATTGACTCCAAATTTATGGCTTAGCTATCTTCCAGACAGCATTTTATTTAATTTTTATTCAAAAATCTACAAATAGGTATTACAGTCCCATTTTACAAGTAGTCTTTGAGAGTCTCAGGGCCAACTCCAGCAGGTTGGGATACTTGATGGTAGACCTAGAGTTCAACCCAGGCCTTCTCAACACTCAAGTCCTGGCTGTTGATTTCTTGGGGTCATACTTAGAGCTTGGTAGCTAAAGTTTAGCCCTTTAGAAAAAGCCCCAGGGAGTTTGACAGTGCACATTGTGGGTTGGCCAGAGTGTCTGCTTCAAAAGGAGAGATAGAGCAGACAGACACTGTACAGTGCTGTGAGGAAAACTCTATGTGTGGATGATCTCACACAGCCCTGAGCCTGCTTACCCCATGTCAGGCTGTTCAGGACCTTAGGCACATATAGTCTCTTAATTTTACTCATAAGGGTATTTATTTTTAGAATCAATTGAGAGATGACTATGAAAAGACTTTGTAGGTGAGAAAGCGATAGAAACCGATCATTATTATTGATATTATGCATCTCTGTTTTTATCTTTAACCAAATTGGGCATTGAACTGTATCACCTTCAAGGTTCTTGAGACACACCTGTCTCATCATCTGAGCCTATTATTCCATCATGAAGCAGTGTTAACAGCTCAGGGGCATTCCTGCCTGACTCATTAGGAGATGTCACACCTAGGATGTGAGGCATTTCAATGGCTGCCACTGTGACACATCGCCACAGAAAGTCTGGAATGGGACATTCCTGAACAGATTCAGGCATGAGAAGAAAAAGGACAAGTTATAAACAGATGGCCCAGAGCTTAGGGAAGGCCAGAGATTGCTTTAATTTTTTTTTTTTTTTTTTTTAATGTTCTTGTTCTGGAAGGCTCTGTAGGTATAGCTAAGTGTCCATTTCCCTGACACTATTACCTTTTGGGAAACACACATTTCCACACATCTTTGGATTCTTTCATATCGGGGCTTCATGCTTCTCAGCCTACTTATTCTATCAGGGGCTGGGTAGGGAGTCCCTTGCATACTTATCCACTCATTCATCCAAGGGACAAAGGAAAGGAAGTCTGGGGACAACGTCTTTCGGTGAATGGCCAACTCTGTAGATTTAGTGCAGGTTTTTCCTCATGAATAAGAATTTCCCCACTTTGATCTGGTGGTACTGTGGTGGCAAGGGACGGGGACCTTAGCTCCTTTGGGATCCTCTGTGAGTCTATGAGGAAGACCATAGACAGAAGCAGCCTCACAGTTTTAGCTGTGGGAGAGCCATCAGAAGAACCCAGAGGTCCTGCATGACTCAGCAGGAAAGGAGGGTCTGTAACACAAAGGCTGCCTCCCTCAGGGGTCTCCACACTTGATCCTGTCCCAGCCATGAAAATAGAAATGTGAAGACATTGATTTCTTTGTCTAATCATTAGCTGTTGGAGAAGTTCCTGCTTGGGGTGGTACAAAAAGTTGTTTTTGTCTGGCAAAGGAAAAAAGGTAACCCTGAGTAAGATGGCTGGGTCAGTCACCACTGATGGATGGCCTGGCAGGGCAAAATTTGATTTTGTGTGATAAAATAAGATTTTTGTCCTATAAATAAGAATGAAAGGTGAGAACAAAGTGGAGAAATCTTAAAAGTCAAGCCACAGAAGAGCTGACAGGAGATGTATGGAAAATGAGACTTAAGACTGATGTATGTCTGATGGTCACCATTTCTGAGCATATAGTGATCCACTCATGGTGATACTGGAAAGAACCGACTTAAAAAAAAAACAAAGGAGGTGTTTACCTTGAGCTTTTGTTAACTTGCTAGCCTTTAACAACTTGGGGAAGTTGAGTCATAACAAAACAATTTATTTAAACTGCCCTTTTCTGTTAGGCTTTTAAGGACAGCTATTTATTTAAATGTTGCACAAAGGATTTCATTCCAAGACTGATAAATCTGTCCTGTGATTTCAACAACCAGAGTGTAGAGGCATACACCTATGAAGACAAGAGAGTTCAAAAGGACAGCCAACAGTTTGGTCCTTTCCTTCCAAAGGAAATGCAACCCTGAAGAAGATGGCACCTCTCTGGTCATCTGTCTCTTTAGTGGAGAGGCCATTGTCTCCAGAGGGTAGCCTCTAGCCAGTGTTCATCTTAGAAGAAGGTAGTATGATTACTTAATTTGATGACAAAATACTTTGTTGAATTGATTCAGTGGGTGGTGCTCTTTCTGTTTATCCTTTGCCCTTCTTCTTCTTCTTCTTCTTCTTCTTCTTCTTCTTCTTCTTCTTCTTCTTCTTCTTCTAATCATCAAAGAAAAACTTCAGTTGACTATGAGTTTTATTCTTATAACTTACACCAAAGTTACTGTAGGCTTTTGTAAAATATTCTCTTGCTTTTCACTTTCTTTTAGCTAGGTGATAGTGGAGTTTGTGTAAGTAGCAAAGATGTATAATTTTATTTATTATCAGGAGAAATAGAATTTGCTCATTTTTATTCATTTTTCTAAAGACTTGTTTATAACACGTGGAAGGCTTAATGTTTGATAATTTCTGATTGTTCACTAATGAAAGCCAGTGTTTCAGACTTCTGATCAAAGAGGGTTGGTCAACATTGCAGTCCTATTATGAGGCAATGCCTAACATCGTCAAAGATGGTCTGGGTAAGCCCTGGAACTCTGTATTTATAGGTTTTGTTTTGATTTTGACAATCCTGTAAAAATCTTTAAAAGACAGCATGTGTCTTAACCCTTCTTTAGATTGAACAACTTGCTAATTGCAAGAAAAATTGGTTCAATGTTCTTGGTAAACTAAAGACCCCTTTATATTACAAATAGACTTTATACATAAAATAGGTTTGTGACACTAAAAAATACTGTATGTGTTTAAAATTTCTTAAAGTATGGTTATTTCTTACTATATAAATGAATATTTTATAAACCATAAATATGACAGAAAAAAGACATACCGGTTTAAAATTGTGTTCCTGATCTGTGACCATGGAAACTGAAGATTAAATTTTTGGAAAACTGTCCACTGGTTATTTATCTCTTGTACATTACCATCCTTCAGGACCCAGGGACTTCTTGTCCAAGCTCCTCCTTTGGAGTTTGCAGTTTATCAGTTTCAGCCTGAGGACCTGGTGCTGATGAAAACCAGGAGAAAGGACAAGCCCCCATCCACGGAGGGGAGTGTGTTAATAAATACTGTTGACCGCACAGCTGTATAGACTTCTGAAAGAAGCGAATTTACCCAAGTGAAGAGGTCAACTAAGGAGGCTCCAACATTCAAAGGGGGAGGCCAAAGAGAAGCATCTGGGTCATCAAAGGAGCCTTTCAGTTACTTCTAAAGAGGATCTGATGATATCTACACAAGAGACACGATGCTGGTGGAGTTGACTTTGTTTTTACTTTTATTAAATATGATACTTATGATGCTTCTGTTATTGTGTGTGTGTGTGTGTGCCTCTGGAATCCAGATAGAAAAACTTTGAACTAATCCAACCTTAAAATTTCTCATTTTGTGATTAGGTCCCTGGTTAGTTCAACTTCTGGAATCTAAGCAATGCAGAGAAGATTATGTTATACAGAGGAAAGGATATCAAAGCTTGGCATAAAGAATTGAATGCTTGGGTAAAGGGGGTCAAGTTTACAGTGCAGGCACACTGGGAAAGTGATTGCTGTGCTTGGACAGCAGGGCATTGCCAGGCTCAAGGGGTTCCCTTTCCCCTAAATGAGACACAGACCCCATTGGAGTAATTGCATGCTAGCCTAGGTTCAGATGAAGCTATTTGGAGAATAAGAATCCCACAGACTGTCTCCAGTGCCTCTCTTCAGTCCGGAAAGACTGACCCATCAAAATTTCCTTCATTCTCCATAAGAAATGACTCCTCGTGTATCACATGACAAGGAAGTGAACTCCCTTGCCCAGTGAGGGGTGGGTGGGTCTTGAAACCTACACTTATACCTTGAGTGTCTCAAGCAACAAAAGGGCTGGTAACAATTGTTCTACTCATTGTCTCCTGAGCTGACCTACAGTGGTATTGTGGACAGGGCAAACTTCTCAAGCCTCCCATCCAACTGATACGGGTTCTGTGTGCAGGCTCAATTGGCCATACCCTTTACCTGGGCCTTCATTCTCCTCTCTTAGTGAAACTAAACTCAGGGCTAAGCGGTCAATACCTGGATCTTTCGATGTCTATGTTGACACTATAGGAATCCCCAGGAGAGTTCTATACAAATAGCAGACTAAACACCAAATAGCTATAGGGCTCAAATTGGCTATCAGTAAGAGTAAACAGAAACCAAGAGCTTAACTCTAACTGTTTTAACTACAGAATGAGTCAGGGATGCTGTGTCAGGGATGCCCTCAGAGCAGTAGGTTTAAGCCTGGGTGACAACTTTAGGATGTCAAATGACCCTTTCACAAAGGTCGCATATCAGATATTTATACTATAATTCCTAACAGTATCAAAATTACAGTTATGAAGTAGCAACAAAAATAATTGTAATGGTTGGGGATCAACATGAGAAACTGTATTAAAGCTCCCAGCATTAGGAAGGTTAAGAACCGCCATGTTAAAGGAATGTCTAACTAGCTACATCCCTCAGCTGGATAATTTGGGATAACAAGATTGCACTTACCTTGAAGCTAACAGAAGGAAAATGTTTGTGTCATGCTTGATGAAAGACGATGAGCTTTTATTCCCAAGAACACAGCTCCTGAATCAACAATTTACTAGGACCTTTCATGGATTAGCCACCTTTGCCAATACATTTTAGAGAAATTAATTAAAATAAAAGTGAAATTTGAACCAAAAAAAAAAAAAAGAGGGGGAAGAAACTGTAAGAAACAAATTGTCATGGTCCAATTTCAGTATGAGGTACACTTAAGTTCAACAGTTACAGATAGACTAGAAGTACCAGTCTTCCGCTGACCCCCATCCACCCCCCACCTGCCCCCCCCAAGTGTGGCTGGTGCTGGCTTTTCTTTTCTTTCTTTCTTTCTTTTTTTTTTTTTTAAAAAAGATTTATTTATTTGTTATGTATACAGTATACAGAAGAGGGTACCAGATGTCATCATAGATGGTTGTGAGCCACCATGTGGTTGCTGGGAATTGAACTCAGGTCCTCTGGAAGAACAGTCAGTGCTCTTAACCTCTGAGCCTGGTGCTGGCTTTTCTCAGAGCTCTGAGATCTGGAAGTTACAGGTATCCTCCCTGTGATGGAGCCCACACTCAGGAAGTGGGAAGCCTCAGAGTATTTATTAAATAATACTTGGTGTCTCAAAGAATAGGATAGGGGAATTTGGGAATCCTAGTCTATGGGAGGGGAGGGCTGGAATTTCTAGTGATCAGGTGACTTTGTTTCTTTAAGAGTCTGGCCACAGGAATTTTAATTATGCTCCAGCAAGCAAATGAGCAGCATGAATGGGCAGTTTTGTAAATGGGGAGATCATAAGAGTGGGCATCATACTGAGAGGTCTGATATCTGAGTTTGATGGGGTGCATGATGTAAAAACACCAAATAATATATATATATATATATATATATATGAAAAAATTAGAAAAAAGAAAACCCGTGACATGTGCTGAGTCAGTGTGCTAGCCATTTTTCACCTTGTCTGCAGAAGAGTATATCAGACTCACCAGACTCTTGAATTGTTGTTTTAATTCCAACAGTGAAGATGATTCCTCAGTTAATTGTTCAGTTCCAGTCTTGGTCCATTTCTTCTGGCTATTAAGGGTAGGGCTGTTTTGGCAAGGCTAACTAAATCCAGGGAATAATTTCTACCCTGATTGGCTGTGCACTTTTTTTTTTTTTATTTTGAGGAGGGACCTTTAATATGTTGAGAATTGACAAAGTTCCAGGTTCCAAGCAATGATCAGCAAACAAGGGTGACAGGCAGAAGAAGGCAAACGCTGTGTGTCCCCGATTCCCATTCACCTCCACATACCTGTTGAGCCATCCCACAGATCCCCCCACTATGTCCAGGTCAGTCCTTCATTGTGTTCTCTCTTCGTGTTTACACTGCTTCCTGAGTACAAAGACTTGCATAAGAAATTGGCTTTGACTCCTACAACAACCTGGCCAAGAGCTGGGGACAGACTGGCTTATGGGCACCTGTCTGCAATGTGACTGATTGATGCTCCAGTACATGCGTGCTGTGTTGTCACAGGAGAAGTGACTCCTGGGTGATTCTAAGAATGGGGGCCAGTCACAGGTGGAACATGAGTGGAGGACAACAGTGTGCCTGGCAGGGGAAATGGCATACAAAGGTAACTCCTCTCTCTGTCCCCCCTGTCATTCACTGTGAGTGACAGAGTGGGTGGCAATGGGTCAGAGATTGCTAGGCAGGAGGCCAAGGCAGTGGAGCTAGGATACTGGCACACTCAATAGCCTGTTTCCTATTTCCCAGGGCCTAGCAAGCCACAGACCCACGCCCCTCCCCTCAGCAGGCCTGCCTCTGCTGTCAAAAACTCAGCCCTGACCCCAGCTCTACCTCCATTCAGCCCATCTTTCCCCATCTTATGCATTCCACACTCTTTTCCAGTTCTACAACTTCAAATCCCGGTTTTCTCCTACCTGATTATTGCAACCTCTTCTTCATCAGTCTCCAGACTCGGCCCCTCTGCTATTCCTCTGTACTGTGTGCTTCCAAGGAATCTTTCTGAAAGTATTTTCTTGCCTTGTGTATCTGTGCTAGTCTTTCTAAGCGTAATTCCTCAGATTCCACTTTCCACTGTGTATAAACAGAGATGCATTCGTATTCATGACCTAGATGTCTTTCCCTCCCTCTTCTGTCTACTCACACAAGATCCTAATCTTTTCCAAAATGCATCCCCAGGTTTTTGCGGTCTCTCCGGGAAATGCCACTGGAAGTATGCTGTGCCCACCAGTACTGATCTGTGCATACTTGCTAGGGGTCTTCAATGAAATCAGCATCTGCATTAAGGGAAAGCTGAACTTCCATAGCAACATGACACTCTGTGAACTTAAGCTGATGTGATTTGAAAACAAATTATACATAAATACAACAACAAAAAGCACCATGCCCTTCACGGGTCACTTGAGAAACACCAGCCTAGCTTGTCTCGCAATCAGCCAAGCCCAGCCTCTCCATGTATCCTTTCCTCAGCTCTATGTTACCCTGTTGGCTCCTTGGAGCTCTTGTATTATTTTTGTATTAGAAACTCAATTTCTACAGCTGCTTCCTCCCGGAGTATAGCTATCCAGAACATGTGCAGAGCAGTTGGCTTTAAAAATACACCTGCTATTCAGAACATCTGCTCTCTGGTGGAAAGTTTAGACTCAAATTTTAATAAAGCATGATTTACTTTGCCCCTCTGAAATAATTTTTTTCCCTGTTTTGACACAGTAATTTTTCTAAAGAGTTTAAACATCAACTATTGAAATAGAAATTGTAAACAATAAGGTGCAATGATTTATGTATGTGTGTGTATGACTTATGTAAGCAGATGTACCTGTGCAGTATGTATGTCTGTGCATCTGCGTTTGGAAGTCAGAGGTCACTGGCATCTTGGGCATTTTCAACAAATGCACTTTGCCTCACTTTTTTTTTCTTTTCAGACAGGGTCACTTAATTTGGAACTTGCAGATTTCACTAGACAAGTTGCCCAGCAAGTCCCAGACCCTCCTGTCTCCGCCCCAAAGTGCTGGAATTAAAGGCGCATGCTGTGACAAGCAGATTTTTATATGTGAGTGCTGAGGATCCAAGGTCAGTTCCTTTTGCTTGCCTAGTGATTACTGACTGGACCATCTCCCCAGCCCAAGTATACTCTACTTTTATTGTACAATTTGGTGGATTTGGGCCAAAGTATACACTTGGAAGAACACCATCCTAGTGAGAGATAGAGCAATGCCTGCTCCCCCTGGACATTCCTCTAAGAATTCTTATGCAGCTAAAGGCAACAACTGATCTGAGCTCTGCTGTTCTAAGTTACTCTGGTTGCTTCTAGAATACCTTGTGGATAGGTCCAATCATGGATACTTCTGGCTGATTTGCTTGGTGTGGTAGTGTTCAGCATCCCCATGACTTGGATGTATACATGGTTCAGTTTTATGGGCTGCTGAGAAGGATCTCACTGTGCGCAGCACATTTTGTTTACGCGTTCTCTTGCTGACGGACATCTGCCTGGGCTAGTTCCAGATTTTGGCTGCTTCAATAAAGTTCTCTGAGCATTCATGTACAAATCTTTGTTTTGACAACTGTTTTCATTTCCCTTGGGTAAATGCCGAGTAGTAGAATTACCGGGTCATCTGGTGAGGATTATGATTAACTTCATTAGGAGCCAACATTAATCCCCGGGTCATATTGCTTTGACAGAATCATATGATTTCTGATTGGACCCTAGGTTCAATGATCCTTGCTGATTGCACTTTGTCATGGCACTGTTCCTATCTGAAATGACCTCATTCTTTTACTCCAGAGACTCCCTACACTGTGTCACAGGGTATTCTCCACTGATTCTGCATCTGGGGTCCTCTAGAAAAGCCAAGACCTTTCCGTTTGCTTACTGCTGTAAACACCGTTTAGCTCAGCGCCCCTGTTAGAGTCTGACTCAGATTTCTTACATATTAAGAAATGACCCAATACTCTTTTCTCCATTTCTAAAACTACTCATGATGTAAGCCCAAACCACATTCTCCAACTTACTCCAGGAAATGTGTTTTTATCTTTGCTTTCAATGACACCATGTTACCTTCTCATCATTCACTTTGGAATTTCCTTGGAAAGGCTTTTTGTTGTTGTTGTTGATCATGAGAAAGCAAGTGTCCTTGTTACTTTATTAGAAAACATTCCTCACTTCCTTCACAGTACTCTTCAAAATTTTTACCCCTACATTTGCCTCCCCAAACCCTTTTCTTTCTCTTTCTTTTCACTAGGAAACTACAAAAATGAGGAGGTCAGTCTGTCTGTCTTGTCAGTATGTATAAGGGCCCAATACTGTGTCTATTTGTAGTAGATACCACAGAACTCAGGAGTAATAAAACTATTGCTCAAGCCTTTTATCTGTGTAACTTATTTGGAAATTAGTGACCCTTTCTCATGATTACCAGATAGTTTTTAACCACAAAATTTAGCATCTAGTTGCCTTAACTCATTCTTTAAAGACAATTTTTAGAGATTAGGATGAGCAACTTGCTAAGAATGAGTGACTGAGTGCTCAGCACAATTCCCACCCCCACCTCAAGGTGTAGGGACTGCTGCAGAAGAGAAGGAAGAAAGAATGTAAAAGCTGGAGTATGGGGAGGGGTGTCTTCTGGACATGACATGTCTGTTGCATGCATGAACTTGCAGCAACTGACCATGGTCACCTACTACACAAGACCTGAACAAGGTCAAGCCAGTTAAAAATCCAGCATGGATAGGGTAAGGTTTCCTGTATCCCACCTCTGCTGAGAAACTATTGACATTTAATGAGTCTGAGGGACTGAAAGTCACCTTTATTTGGGCAGATGGCCACAGGTAGTAGGCTGTCCATGCACCCATGTCATACAGGCAGCTCTAATTGGATCCATGGGTCACAATAAAAGAGAAGAACATAAAGTTGTGAGGGAGATGTGTTGGAGATGGGGAGAAGCTGAAGGAAGAAATGGGGTACTTACTGTCAAGATATATTGTATACATGTATGAAAATGTCTAAAAATAAATGATAGTACTTAAAATATAAAACTGGGACCAGTATACCACGCACACCTTTATACATTAGTGCATGGGGCACTTTTAGAGCATTGCTTACTTGTTATATATATTTATTCCAGTAAGCATTTAAAGAAAATTTCACTTTGTGATTAAAACTTTTGCTTAGAGATTGAAAAGATGTCTCTGTGGACAGAGTACCCGCTGTGTAAGCACGAGGCCTGGATGCAGCAATGCAGATCTTCATACTTCTAAATTATTATTATTATTAATCATTATTTTAGGTATATGGGTGCTTTTTTCCCTGCATGTGTGTGTCTTTGTATCTTGTACAACAAGTACTCTTAACCTGTGAGCCATCTCTCTAACCCAGCATGCACCTTTATTTCCAGCATAGCCATTTAAAGATAGGAAGTAAAGACAGGAGAATCCCCAAAGGTTTGTGGGCTATTTATCCTGAAGTGACAGGTGAGAACTGACACCTGACTTCTACACATGGGCATGGTACACACACTTCTGTATTCAACACATGAACACACGCACAGACATGTACACACACACATATATTGTGTACACACATTAAAAACACAGTTTGTCTGGAATTTGGTGAAACCTGTTTTTCACCATAAAGCTTATATAAGATTTGTGATATTCTGACAGATCATACATTTTCAAGAGTGTGAGTAAAACAGTTAGCATTGTCCAAACTTGAGACCCATTCAGGTAATGTCGAAGCTCTGTGGTCCATAGTCTTTCACCACTGCCTTTTCTTCTTTTCTCCTTTATCTCTTTATTTCCTCTGGCTTTTCTTTCAATCATCTTCCTTCTTTAAAACACTTCCTTTGTAGGTTCTGATGTCTTGGCACTCTCATGTGTATGGTGGAGTGCGTATATGTCATTGTTTTAGCCTCACCTGTCATTAGCCGGCATTTCTGAGGCTTCTAAGTCTTGGAATCTGGCATGCCCAACTTCACAGAGGCATACATGCCTGTGGGTCTTATTTCTCACTCATAGGTTTAGCCAGTAGAAAAATAAACGGTGACTTTGTTGGTATGTATATTGGGGGTATACCATTCAGATCTCATATTATCTGTGGGATATGTCTCTGGTTGGGGAGATAAAATTGGCCGTCAGTTGGAAAAGGAAGGCAAGACATTGTGCTTCTTCTCTACATACAGAGCAATAGAATAAGGGTTCAGATCATTCTGAAAATTTTCCTTAGCATTGGCCTCCTCACCTTCTGATAAAATGGAGGCCCTACTTCCTAAGACAGGATCCCTGGGCCTGTCTGATGAGAAATGCTCCCTGGCTTACTTTTAGGATGTGGTAAGCCAATACTAGTAGATGCAGAGAAGAAGCTAACAAAACAGAACTAAAACAAATAAAATCTCACCCAAATTATGGGAAATCTCCATACAGCTTTGAGAAGACTTTATTCTACCTAAGATGTTTCCAGAAGATCAGAGCCGGTTTATCTCAAGTATGTCATTGTACAAATGTCAAAACAGTTGCCTGGTTAAGTCTGCATGATTGAGGCTGGGACTGAGAGGGTCCAGCATCTTCCTTCCCCATCCTGAAGCTGGTGCCCTTTAATTTCATCGGTCTGTCTCACTAAAGGATATTTTTAGTACATTGTACTTATTAAATATAGTTTTATGTTCTCTGACCCGTCCTAAAACCTTGTGAGCCAAATGTTTTATATCCCTCTGAGAAACATAAATTAAATAGCTCATTTTATGTGCTCTCTAATTGATCTTGCAGCTTTGTTTGGAGGCTAAACTCAGTCAGAGGTGAAAGAAGACAGTAAAATAATCATTGCCCAAGGGGTAGGTACCAGTATTTTTATTATAGTGATTCCTCTGGGTGACCAAGGGCTCCCCATGTTCTACTTCGGTTTCTATTGCTGTGATAAGCACCATGACCAAAGCTACTTGGAGGAGAATTTTTCAGTTTACCATTCATAGTTCATTATGAAGGAAGTCAGAACAGAAACTAGGGGCTGGGATCTAGCGGTAGGAACTGAAGCAGAGGCCATGGCGGAACATCAGGCATTCTTCTTGATATTCTTGGCCTGCTCCCATCTTGTGCGTGGGGAATCAACCAACTCAAACTTGAGCTCTTAAGACACAGCTGCTTCACCTCTAACCAGACCATATTACCCTTAGAGAGGAGGGGAGGAAAGAAGACTGAGTTTCAGCTAAGCTCTTGGAGTACACTGTGAACCTCCTAAGGTGTTCATAGCAGGTTCTGAGCTTACTGGATTTCTCCATACATGCCCTATGTAGACACCAAGCTTGAGTTTCATTGTTAATAACATTATTGGATGGCTTTGGCCAAGTTGCTTCATCCATACAGGGGCTCTGGATTCTCTGAGCTCTCATGGGGAGCTGAGAGGGATGCATTTGCCAACGGGCCACTGGGTGATGGGGAAGCTTCATAACAAGGTAAAAGATACAGAATCTGAGCTGGAGGATGACCCTTGCTTGGTGTGCTCTGAGGACCAGGCTCTTTGAGAGGAAGTCCTGGGGCTTAAAAGAAGCAGGCAAGACCATGGAACACAGTGTCTGTCACCAGATCTGTCCCTGAGCTGCAAAAGAAGTAGTAGTTAGAGGCATTGTCAGTGGCCCTGGTACCTGTGTCATTGCCTGCCTTGGAAAATGACTTACTCTTCTCCGTTTTCAGTTGCTGGTGTCAAGTAAATGGCTGAGTGATGTCCTGCCATTGGCAGTCAAGGCACAGTGGGTTGCTGTGCTTGTCATTTGAGATTCATTTTAAACACTGATGTACGTACTGCTTAATGACTTAGGGTCCCTTCCCATGTTAGGGGTGATGACAGGAAGAAGGATGGGGAAGAATTACATTGTTTATAACAGCAGTTTCTCTCTGGTACTGGGAGGTGTGTACCATCCATTAGAAATGTGGAATCGCATAGGCATAGTGGTATATTTGTTTCTAGCAGGGTGGGCTGTTACAGAGTTTGGGCCTGACATTAAAACAGCATGTCAGTTGTCGCTAAGTAGAGAGATACTATTATTGTACAGTCTTTCTGATAAGTGCCCGAGTTTGTATTTGAATGATCATCTTCAATGATTCTGTGTTTATTCAAGGGCACGGTTAGTGATTAGGATCCCAGTTTCCAGCACTTGTAACTGGAGGAGCATGAGTAAGGTTTTTAATGTTCATAGTTATGAACCAAGGATAACAGAACTGACCTCATGGGCTTGTTCTGAGTTTTAACAGAGACAATTTATAGATATATGTAGCACAATTTTGGCACAGGCAAGCACTTAATATGTGTTGAAAGCAACCATTAGTAGTAGCTAGAAAGCAGAATAGGGGAAACAGGGAGGTGAGGATTGAACTGAGTTGACCAGAATAATGTCATCAAACTATGAAATATGCTGCCTGAGGTTTGGCTGATTTCCCATGACACCGTTCTCTGCTGGGACCTGGAGCTCTGTGTATCCTTAGTGTCTATACCTCTAAGCAATGAGAGTTCTCCTACAGTGTATGCTTCATTGTTTATAAGTTGTACAATATACTAATATACTATTATAATATGTAAGCATATGACATGCAATTTCACAAAAGCCCAGATAGATGTGGGTTTCAAGAGCATCTCTAACATGTTCCATGTTTTTGGCAACTTGTGTGCTCATCTTCTATGAGGCTGCTGCCTTTCTGTCAGACTCCAGAATGTAAAGGTCAAACTAGAGACATCTTTCTAAAGCAGTTCTACCTATACTCTTAATCATGCACTATGGTTACTCAAACAACATACACACACACAGACAAACATAAGAATGGTTTCTGAAAGTTATAGCTCAATGAAAATTCAGTGACAACTTCAAGGGGTCTGTTTACCTAAACCCATCCCAACACATAGGAGGCAGAGGCAGGAGGGTTTCTGGGAGTTCCAGATCAGCCTGAACTATATAGTAAGGCTTGTCTCAAAAAAACAAAAAACAAACAAACAAATAAAAAACCAGCCAGCCAACCAACCAACCAGCCAGCCAGCCAACCGACCAGCCAACCCAGCAACTCTCAAGTCATATATTATAATGAGTCTCTACTTATTTCAAATGCCACTGTAAGAATGAGAATGGGTTGTGAGATATGTAGCAATTCCAGCTATGGAGCAACTGACTTTCAAAAGGGAAGAAATATACAGCATGAATAATATAGTACCATGAAATGTGTACAGTGAAAGAAAGAACAAAATCTAAACAAGAGGAAGGGGTAGGGGCCCTTCAGGGAGCTTCCAGGAAAAGGGTTCTCAAAGACATCTATCCAACAGGTAGACCAAGTAGAGAGTGCTTGAGCTAAGACACAGAGTGTGAGTGTGCCTGCACATGCAACAATCTGCATGCTGTTTAAGATGCTTGTCAAGTTAGATATCTGAGTTGTGAGGCAGGCAAGGAAGCTATGGTGATACCAGACAGGACTGCACCTTGGGCTTGGGGATCATATTTGAATTGGAACATAAGATGGAGAATCCATTAAGGGTTAGGACTGGGAAAGTGGTACAGTCATATTTGCATGTTAAAGGCAACTTGTGGTTGCCCTATGAGCAAGGGCATGAAGTTAGGAGGCTAGGGCCTCCTGAGATTCCAGAACAGACAGAGGTTGAGTGGACTTCATACAAGGGATAGTGATGTTAAAATGAACATAAAGAAACCAGAATTTAGGAGCCCATCTTGAAACATGCATCGCCCCTCTGCTTGCTCAAGTCTGAATTCTGTGAAGTTCTTCCCTCCTGAGAGGCATCGAGATTTGCTAAGGATACCTTCAAGCCATTGGTGTACAGGCATCAATGACTCTGGGTTTTCTAACATTCTTCTAAGGTCAGTGCAACCATTTCCAAAAGGCAATTTTTAATTCCATTAGGGATCTTTGCCTATCAGATTACTGGATCAAAGTGCCACCCTATGAGTTCCTTCTTGTAGGAAAATGCCTCCATTGATTTGGTCTTGCTTGTCTATCAGGGAAGGTTCAATGCACAGAATCGCAGAAGCCTCACACACAGATCTGGCATCTCTTAGTGAAGAAAGACCACAGGTTCGTAGGTTGCTTAATCTCTCTTACATTGGCAATTCCAAGATTTGGAGAAATGAGACACAAATCAATGCATTTTGTGTACTTACTGATCCCTAGCTTCCTTTTAAAGTTTACTCCATGTCTTTATGTTTACTTTTGAACATTTACTAAATTATGGAAAATATAGAGTATAGCAAACAAATTGTAAGTGAAATTTGAGCAAAGGGGAGACTTCTCTGTACTTCTAGCCTGGAAATCATTATATAACCTAGGTTGCCTTAAGCTAACAGCAAGCTTCCTGTCTTAGCTTCTTAAGCGCTGAGATGAGACACCCTCTTAAGCTGCAGGTAACATTTTGTGAAGTTTTCATACTAGTGTAATTAGAACTCAGATTAAGATACAGAAAATCTCCCACATCTCAGAATTATTCTTTCTAGTAGCTTTTCTCCTCAAGACTAACCAATATTATAACTTAAAATTCTTTTTGCTTTGAGCTCTGCAGTGCATTCATTTTATGTAATTTGTTTATAATATAGCATACCATCAAGGGATGATGTAGTATTTCAAATGGGAATGCCCCCCACTAGACTTGTGTTTGAATGTTTAGCCCATAGGGAGTGGCACTACTAAAACATGTGGCTTTGTTGGAGGAAGTGTGTTACCTTGGAGGAGGGGTTTGAGGTCTCAGATGCTCAAGCTAGGCCTAGTGTGTCGTTCACTCTTCTGCCTGCAGATAAAGAGGTATAACTCTAGCTACCTCTTCAGCACCATGTCTGTCTGCATGCCACCATGTCCCACCATGATGATAATAAAACTAAAAATCAGTTCCCATGAAAGCATTGCCATGGTCATGATGTCTCTTCAAAGCAATAGAAATCCTAACTAAGACAAAAGATACTACAGTTTCCTCCGTGTAGTTAAAAGGTGATTTAAGTAGAGTTTAAAGCTGTTACATGTTCAGGTGTTGCCAGCCTTCCTGCATGCCTCCTGGTGTGATGTGCATGTATTTCTAGCCACACATTAGTCATATGTCTAGCAATGTAGGTGTGCCTTTGTCCAGCTTTAGTAGAAGTTGATAGTGTCTGTCAGTTTTCTGAAGTGATTGTGCAAAATTCTAATACATCCACATCATTGTCAGTACTTGGAATTGCTTTTGAAAATGTACTTACTTTGACTAATGTATGATGACGTCGTTCTATGATTGATTTGCACTTCTCTGATGATTAACAAAATAAGCAATGACCATGCCTTTTTATTTTTTGATCATTTTTATTTTTTCCCTTTTCAGTTTGCTCCGATTTATACTCAATATCAACTTCTCCACTAATATTACTCTAAAATCACCATTCTCTTAGTTCTCTGGACCAGAATGTCAGCTTGTTCACAGTTCTCCTTGGCTAATGTACTTAGGTCTTTCAAATGCAAAGATTTCCAAAGCCAACTCAGAGATGCTTATGTCACAAAAATAGAGGAGGAATATCAACTATTAAAGTTAATGACTGAACAGTCTTGTACTACATGCTCCCAGAAACATCTTAATTCAGAACAACACAACTACTAGCCAGGAGATGATGGTGCATGCCTTTCATCCTAATACTTGGAAGGCAGAGGCAGGAGTTCAAGACCAGCCTGGACTACAGAACAAGTTCCAGGGCATACAGGGCTACACAGAAAAACCCTGTCTTAAAACAAGCAAACAAACAAAAACAAAACCAGACTGGGCGTGGTGATACATGTCACCAAGGAGAAAGAAAAAGCAAAGCAAAAAAAAAAAAAAAATTACAATACCACTGCTTTCTGGTTTTCCTCTCTCCACCCACCGTGTTAGCTTTATTTTCCTATGTGATGGCTGGCTGGCTGCAGTAATTTAAGCTTTATTTAAAAATAAGCTCAACTTAAAAAAATACTGTTTTTCTTTGTAAAAGTTTTTATTTTATGTCTTATGCATATGTATGTTTTTCTTGCTTATACATCTGTCTCAATGACCATGGAGGCCAGAAAAGAATGTTGGATCCTCTCAAGTTGTGGTTACAGTAGGTTGTGAACCACCACGGGAGTACTCTAAATTGAGCTCAGATCCTCGGGAAGAACAATTGTTGCTCTTAACCCCTGAGCCATTCTTTTAGTTTCAAAGCAAAGCAAATGACAAAAGACAAACCAAAACCAAAAGCAAATCAAACAACACTCTCCCTGCCAAACTATTCAAAACTCAAATTCAAAGCTCTACCATAGAGTCCTATGATTCTGGTTGGACCGTTTGTGCCAAGTGTCAGTTTGGGTAACATTTTTCTTGGGAGATTGGCTCAGTGTAAATAATGTATCTAACCTGAAGGAAAAGGTGGGTTGAACAAGGACTCAGAACAGATGGGTAGAGAGTTGAGAGACAGTTTTTTCTTCTACTAGTTGACTTAATTCAAGGTTAGAAGCCTTGACCTTATTGTGGGAGTTTCCTCCGCATCTATCCCTTATGATTGCCTACCAGCTCTACATGCTAAATGGCCTCCTAAACTGGTCACTTCATCACTATTCTAATCAAACTTGTCTAAGTGATCATCTTTTAACTTCTAAAATAGTTCATCTTTTCTTAAACTCTAAAAACAGTGACAATGATACATAACGTATATATGTGTATGATGTATGCAGTTGTACATACTGTAGGTGTTTGTGTGTGTGTGTGTATGTGTGTCTTTATGGGTATATGAAAGTGTCATTGGATGTGAAGGCCCACAGTTGATGTTTCAGTTGATGCCTTTGTTTTTGAGATACTCTCACTGAAAATGAAACCCATCCATTCAAGTTTGGATGGCTGACCAGTGAACATCAGGGATCTTCCCATCTCTGCTTCTAGCCAGCACTGGGATTGCAGAGTCTCTCCACTGTTCCTGCTAGTACAGCTGACATCTTGCCAACTGAGCCATCTCCCTAGGACCAGCATGACATTTGCTGAGTGTTTACTAAATATTCAACACTGTGCAAAGCACCATTTTTCAGCATCCCATTCATTTGTCAGAGCACCTTAGCAAAACAAGAACTACTACTATTTGGCACTGGAGGGAACTAAAGAAAGCTGAGATTAAACAAACTTCTTAACACTCAAAGGGTTTGGGTGGTTTGTTACTTTTCTATGCTCCTGATCTCTGTTACTATGTATAAACGACTCCCAAGTTTATTGTCTTGAAAATGACAGCAACCATTTATTTGTATGGAGTCCACAGTGTAAGTAAAGATTGGCAGGGAAAACTTACCTCTGATCCTTGCAGCATTAACTCAAGTGCGTTGGCTGAAAGGCAGAATGGCTTTCAAGGCAGATCACTCATGTGGTTGAGAAATTAGTATGAACTGTTTATTCTCTGTTAGTTTAGCGAGGACCTGAGCCAGGGACTGCTGGTTCTGTCCGTATGTTTCCTCTGTTGGTTGTGTGTGTTTCCTTACTTGATAGTAACTATGTTCCAAAAGTTCCAAAAGATAAGAAGTAGATAGAGATTTCAAGTTAACATCTGTTCCTCAGTTCTACTAATCAATGAGCCTAGATTCAAAGGAAGGAACAGGAAATGCCTCTTAGTCTGTAGAATGGCAAAGAATTTTTGAGTTAAATCTTAAAACTGCTGCACTCTAGACTATAAGAGTCTGTAAAATGGACTGGAAGGCTTTCCATGATTTGGAGTGCGCTATCCAATCCATTATCTCATTTCTTGATACTTCTATGCACAATATCCTTCCTTGGGTTTCTTCAGTGTTCTATATTCCCCCTCACCTCAGGGCCATTGCACCCACCTAGAATGCTACTTCACTCAATGTCCCACGTCTGAATCTTCATCAAAAACAGTCATTACAAATGCTAGTCCAAGTTTTTATATAAAGTGTGGCTCACAATAGGACATCAGACATATATGGACAAAACAAATGATTGAATAAAAGAAGCCTTTCCATCCCTTCAACCTGAAGTTCCAGATCTGCCTCAAAGTCTTTTTGTGTGTTGTACTCCCATTCCACTCCACTTCTGATTTCCAGATAGATGGGCCACAACTCTTGCAACAACTTAACTCTTTCTAAAACTCTATCTTCATTAAGAAGGCATCAGTTTCTCCTAGGATACACATAGGTTAAACATCAGCATCCAGGAATACACTGGCTGCAGCATATGCATGAATGGCAAGTCTTGAGACATTGTTCTCATGGAATCGTTGTCTAACGCTTGCACTGTTCCTATCAGTAACGTTACTATTTGTTTTGAAGCTCCTGGAAGGCAGGTATAGTGTTTTTCTGACTCACAATTTTTTATCTTCTTAGAAAACAGGAAACAGATGTCCTCAGAGCCACCAGAACACAGCTGGATTTTAATGGGCAGAAAGCACAGCACAGGGGAAGCGGGAGCTGAATGTACTCCCTGCTGTCCAATGAGTGAAATTTTGCTTTTATCATGCCATGGCTCAGGACGGTTTCTGTTCAGAGAAGGCAACAAGCAGATGTTTGTAATGGGGATGTGCAGGTCATCGGGATAGACTTGGTTTGTCAGCAAGTGGAGGTGTCTCTTAGCTTCCCTGGGAATTGTTCTTTATAATATTGAAACAAGGACTCTAAGGCAAGACATATCCATGCCAGTGCCACCAGTTGGTAACTAGGACCAGGGACAATACAGTGAAATGGTGAGCTGTTCCAGTTCTGGAGTCAGGCCAGGCTTCAGCTTTTGATTTTTTTCCTCTTTAGCTCTGAGATTCACAACAGGATATTTTGTCTCTCTGATTCTTGTCTCTGTTATGTTTTTGTTTGTTTGCTTTAAGAGAGGATTTCACTATTTCTCCCAGACTGACTTTGGACTCTCTCATAGCCTATATTGGCCTTGAACTCATAATTCTCTCAGTTCAGGCTCCTGAGTGCTAGGACTGCGGGAGTAAGCTATCACAGCCAGCCCCATAAAGCTCTCTTGGGAATTTAAGCACAATAGATCTATATATAATGCTTAGGATTTAGCAAGCATGAAATACTGCTACAGTTACTAAGAAGTTCTTACAGGAGGATGTGGTATAATGGGGCAGAAGAGTCTTGATTTTGGAATCAGATAATACACACATGAAAAGACATTATCTATGAATAGTGTGACCTTGGCAAGTGACCTTCTAAACTTTAACTTTTTTTCCATGCCATTAAGAAAAAGATGAAAATGATTTTGTTGTGGTAATTCAGCAATATAAAATATATAAACATGCTCAACAATGCCTAACATATAATGTATGTACAAAAAGGAAATAAAAGTCATATTTTGAATGTAGCTCAGTATATTTAATGTGAAGTAGTAGGTAGAGTTTGGGGGTCCAAAGCCCACCCCCCTAAATTTGTATTTTGGAAATGATTTTTAAAACAATTGCTCTTGACTAGAAGATATAGGGGATTGATAGAAACCAAGAGAGTTTGGTGGGAGTAAATGGGAGCCATATACCATGGCGCTGAAAGCATGAGATGAAGACTTCAGCCATTTTCCACTGTTCCTGACAAACCACCAAAACAATGAGATTTTTCGAAATATAATTTGAATGTAAAATATGAAGATATTAGAGGGAGATGACTATGGGGAGACAGCTACTAATATATCTATCAGTCAACAATTTTCGAGCCTCTACATACTAATGCTGTTAAAGATGGAGAAGAAGACAAATAAAATCCAAGGTGTAATAAATGCTAGAACTGAGAGACATCAGGAAGGTTATCTAGCTCACAATTTTGAGTTTTATAAAAAGGCTTTCAGAAGAAAGTGATGTTTACACTCAAAGAAAAAGTTTGTTCTAGCAGAGGAAATGCAAAGAGCAAAAGAATGCATAGGCTGGAGAGTGTGGTTTCTTCCCCAGATGGATAATATCTGACTCTAACTCTATGTTTTATTACAACCACAGTGAATCTTCCCCTGATTGAAACTGACTGATATACGGCTTTTCAACCTCCAAGTAGTTTATCCTTAAGTATTTCTGGTATGCCCAGGAATTCAGGGAAGGGCTGATATTTCTATTTCTTTGCCCTAAGGAAACACAGGTCATCATCTCATGTAGTTCAGAACCACATCAAAGTATTTTTTTAAGAGTCTGACTATTCTCCTTCCATTTAGCTGAGAAGACCGAAACATAGGAAATGATAAACTGGATTACTGTGTAATAACATAGAAAAAGAAGGAGACAGGCTGTCCCAGCAGCAAAGAACAGTGTGTGCAAAGGTCCAGGGGCCATGATCATCTTGTCTACTGTAGGCTTGCCATGGGAAAAAAATAGCGCATATAAATAACTATCAAATTATACAACACTTTGCAGACATGAACTCAAAATGCAAGCCATAAGGCAGACATCATGCTGTCTACTTTGTATAGTTCTCTGGAAAATTTTACTCTTCTCATGCTTCAGCCTCCAGAAAACTAAAATTATAAGGCATACAGTGCAGTGATTGGAGTCAGCAAGACCTGAAGTAGTTGGATCAGGGAATTATTTGGCTTACTCCTGAGCCATTGGGGAAAAGACACTAAGAGAACTTATATTTCAGTTCATTCTCCTTTCATGCCAGAACTTTTCCTACCTTTAGAACAAGTAAGAGTGAAACAATCTTAAGAACCCCAACTTTAATAATTGCCTGCACCCAAATATGGACAAGTTACCTCATCTCTCTGAATCATAAATTCTGCTTATATAAGGTGAAGAGATTTACTTCATGGAGTTGCTATATGTTTGGTAACACTGATCAGCAAATGTTAGCTATTATTACATAAATATAACTGTAATTTGTATCATTGAATAGTACCAGTAAGTTGTTGGCAGCCTTCATGGCATGTAAATATAATACAGTGAGGCTTGGGAGGTGGTTCTGATAAACTCAGAGAACACATCTTAACATTGTGATCACTCCCAGCTCCGAGGAAGACTCTTTTGTTGGGCTTCCCTGACATTATCACATTCTTTCTCTATAGAGATTACATTCTACCTTTCAAGCTGCTATTGATTTTCTAGTCTTTTGATTATTTTTACTCTTGTTTTTGTTTGTTTGATCATTCAGATCCTGCCCTAAGAATTCTTGTCTTCTTTCTATGTACTTCTCCCTGGGGGGTTTCATCCATATCCAAGGGCCAGACATCAAGATATATGGGGGCAGCCAAGTTTCCCCGCTTAAGCTTCATACTGTCATTATCATTGTTATAAGACCCATAATGGTGCTTAAATCTAAGTTGGTTCTAAAGGGAATGGTTCCCTCCACAAAATGCTATTCTTCCTTTTATCCCTCTCTGTGATTGATACCTCATCTGGCACAATATTTGAGAATCATCAGAGTCCCTTTCTCCTGCCTTTCTCATGGTTCTCATTAGTAATCACTGCTCTGTCAGCTTCTAAAATGTCTCTGTGGCCAGTTGTCTCTACTCTCTCCTTAGGTTCCCCTCGTCTTTCTGTATCACAGCAACGTAAAGCCAATGAGAACAGTCCACTTCCCAGAGGGGGTCTTAGATGGCTGCACTCATAACTCCATCCCTGTCCTGATGATTTACTCCCAGGACTGGAATCGGTTGTGGGGACTTGAATTCTGCATCTTATTAACTGATATTCAACCTCAGTGAGCCACATTTTCTTCATCTGTAAAATGGATCCAGTAACAAAATCAGTTTTACAAATTGGGAATGAGGCATAAGTAAGAAGGCATGCATAAGTGCCCACTCAGTTTATGCCTATATTGGTACCTTTCTCACCTGTCTGTTCTCATCATCAGACTTAAAAATTCCCGTTCTCACCCATATTCCGTAAGCCACTCTAATAAATCACATATTCAAAGAGA
The DNA here is from genome assembly GCA_004025045.1 of Sigmodon hispidus. Taxonomy (NCBI): domain Eukaryota; kingdom Metazoa; phylum Chordata; class Mammalia; order Rodentia; family Cricetidae; genus Sigmodon; species Sigmodon hispidus. The sequence continues at coordinate 24,308 of PVIH01008008.1, forward strand.
AAAAAAATTCCTGATCTGATATCTTCTACTCTACCTAGTACTTTGTGCAGAGAAATCAAAGATTTCTGCCTACATTTGTTTTCTGTGTAGGTCTAGAGGTAGGAGCTATCATTGGCATTGGAAAAGAAGAAAGGAAGCTGATAGAAATTAATTGAAAGAGTACTTTTCTTAGAATTTTTCCTCCACTATTCACTATCATGATTTTAAAAGTAATATAAGCCCAGAAAATGTGGATGATATAAAACCAACAATGAAGATACTTTAAGTATAGTTTTAACATCTAAAAATCCCTGTCATCAATATTTTATATAGTTCTTTTTAAATTCATGTTTTTTTATTGTGCTAGAGACTAAATAACATGAAATTTGCTCTTTCTATATACATTGATTAAAATTCTTATTCCCCAGTTGAATAAGGCTAGTGAAGCAGAGATTGATGCTGAGTATTTGCTATGTTGCAAGCAGCTAACTTGGTAAAAAAAATAGTTATTTTCTGGCATTTTGGCTGTTTAAAAAGCAATACTGTCTTGTTAGCATTTCTTCTTGTCATTATTTCTCTATTCTTTTTATTAGTTGCTTGATAGTTTATTGCATAAGCATCTCAGAAGTGATTAAATTACTCACTTATTATTGGTCATTTAGGGTACATTAAATCTTCCTTATTTGAACTAATATCAGGGAAGACATTCCAGTGAAAAAAGCTGTTATCTCCATATTAGACAATTCCCTCAATTTCTAATCCAAAACAAAGAGTTATCTTCTTACAAGTCTTCTTTTGAAAATGTTCCAGAATTTTCTATTTAATTTTTTATTCATTGCTTATAAAACATTCACTTACACTTTGTGACTTCTTTCTTTTTGATGATGCCCAAAGCCAGGATGACTTTCCTGGTCTCTATGCAGGAAAAGCAATGCTCTTGCTCACACACAAACAGACACCAACAATAACGACCTTGAGGAATTAACATGTCAGGCAACAGTGGTGAGACAAAAGCAGTGGTTTATTTATTTTTTATTGATTCTTTTATTTTTTGATAAGTTGATGCACCTATATAATGCATTTTGCTCACTCTCACCACCTGCTACCTTTTCTTATCTCCTCTCTACCCTGTCACCCGCATTTCTTCTTACAAACTCATTTTCCACAAGCACTGTGTGTGTGTGTGTGTGTGTGTGTGTGTGTGTGTGTGTGTGAGAGAGAGAGAGAGAGAGAGAGAGAAGTTTTAACCAGAGCCATTTCATTATATTATTATAGTTTGAAGCAACCCACTTGAGCTTGGTGGACTCAGCATTTAGTAATAACCAAAGACAATGGCTATCCCTCTCCCAGAATCCATCAGCAGCCAACATTTCAGCAGGAAATGATAGGGCCTGTGAGTCTCTCCCTGCTCCATGATTGACAGGCCTGGTCTTGTGCAGACCCAGTGGAGGCAAACTTAGGGGTATGAGATCATGTTGGCAATGTTGTGTTATGCCCTGAAGATAGTATTTCACAGCCCTTCTCCTCCCTGTCTTCTGGCTCATACAGTCCTTTCTTGAACCTCTTCTTTGATGCTTACTGAGCCTTAGAGGGGAATGATATAAATATCCTATTTATGGATGAATGCTCTTATTCTTACTAGCATCTTAACTACCCTTGAGTCTGCATTCACCACCATCTGCTACTAAGAGAATGCTATGTGATTAAGGTGGAAAGAAAAATTTGTCTATGGTTAGAAACAAAAATATTTAAGAGGCAGTCTGGTGTCATGTGCATTTGGCTAAACAATATCTTTAAGATTCTCTCCTAGGGCCATGGGTTTAGAGTATCAGCCAGATATGCATTCCTTTCTATGGAGAGGTTCACAAATACAGTTCTAGAGCAGTTGGCTACTTTAAGAGCTATTGTGCTACTATTGCACTGGTGGGCACATCATGCCCGGCATGTTGGCATTGTATTTTGTAGGGTTCACAGCTGGATAAGACCATTGGTGGCTCCTTCCCACCCCACCCTTGCTGCAATAGTCTGCATAAAAATCTTCTGGCACTGTGAAAGCCAGACAGGAAGGAGGAAACTTCTAGCTCAGTTCTAACCTGATGTCTCTGTATCTTACAACTAATGTGGTATCTTCAGCAATAGGTTCTTGACATCTACTTTCGGCAGGCAGCTAGGTAGAGTGGCAGGAGCATGTATTGTTTAGGGGGGCATCTCAGGGCTTCCTGATGAACACTCATAAGAAGATAACCACAGTGCCTAGAAAATGGAATCAGTTTAGATTCCCATTGATATTATCCATTGATAATGAAAATGTGGTACTTATACACAATGAAATTATATTCAACTGTAAAGAAGAATTAAGTGATGGAATTTGCAGCTAAATGGATATAACTGGGGAAAAAAGTGACACTGAGGTTACCGGGACTCAGAAAGAAGAATGTCGAATGCTCTCTCTTATACGTGATCCCTTGCTTTGATTCTTTAGGTTTTTCTGTTTGACTTGGGAGATGTGTGTCAGGCAGCCGGGAAGCTGGAGAGGGTCATGGAGGGAAGCAGCTGAACACAATGATGTGCAACGACCCCCGGGGTGAAGGTGTAAGCAGAGATGGGGAGAGGAATATGGGAGATAATCAGTGAAGGAAAACCAAAATGAAGGATTAGAAGAGGCACATGGAAACCTACCACTTTGTAAGTCAGTTAATAAATGAATCAAGAATTAGAAAGGCTAATGCCAGACAAGGAGGTCCCTAGAAGTCGTTGCGTATCAAACAAAGCACTTCTTATCCGGCCCTGTTCTTTTCTTCCTGTTTATCTTCCTCTTTTTACACTCACCTTTCTAAGAAATGAAAGGAAGAAAAATGCCTAAGTTAATAAAACACACTTTTATATATAGTGGTCAATTAAAAAATGAATAAAGCAGAAAAGAAGGAGAGAAAAAGAGAAAAGAGAGAAACTAAGAAAATACAAAAAAGAAAAAAGCAACTAAAAAAGACCAAAGCCAACGTTTTTCTTTTATTCTTCTCTCATATATTTCATCTGGACTAAAGCTCTTCCTCCTTCCACCCCTCCCACTCCCTCCCCGCTCCTTCCCTCTTCCCAGATCCACTCCCTCTCCATTTTCCTTCAGAAAAGAGCAGGCCTCCCAGGGCTATCCACCAAACACAGCGTAACAACTTTCCACAAGAACAGAAACAAATCATCATACCAAGCCTGGGTGAGGCAATCCAATAGGGGGAAAAGGGTCCCAAGAGTAGATGAAAGAGTCAGAGACAGCCCCCTCTCTCATTGTTAGGAGTCTTATAAGAACACCGAGCTCCACATTCGTAATTTGTACACAGAAGACTCAGCTCAGACCCATGGAGACTCTGTCATTGTTGGTTCAGCCCCTATGAGCCCCACTTAGCTGATGTTGTGGGTCATGTTCTTGTGGTGTCCTTGACCCCCTGGCTCACATGATCCTTTCTACCAATCTTCCATGGGGTTCCCTGAGCTTGGCTTGATGTTTGGCTGTGGGTCTCTGCATCTACTTCCATCAGTTGCTGGATGATGCTCCTCTGATGACATTTGGGCTAGGCTCTGGTCTATGATTATAGCAAAATATCACTGAAGTTTTTTGTTCAGTCATATTTGCCAACAAACATTTTTGAGAGGGAAGAATAATTAGAAAATCAGAAGAAAACAGAAGGCAAAAAAACCCTGTGCATAAAAGCATAGATTTGAGATTGTTTATTATATCTTTGTCTAGAATTTTATCTGATAGCTTTTCAGAGATTTAAAGAGACTCTCATAATTCCTAAGTTTTAATTTTAGTTTTTCTTTTCTTCAGGATGCAGATCTCTGATTATTTCCTTTGCTCCTCTGAGATGAAAAATTTCATACTTCTTAATAGCCCAGTTACTATTTTGGGGACAGAGCTCAGTTTGTCAATTTCACTACTACCATGTGATGCTTCTAGTTGGATATGGCTCTTGGCACAGGTGGGCACCCAAACCAGCAATGGGCCAACCACTTCTAAGCTGCACACGTGAGGCTTTCTACTCCTTTACTCACCGTCTCTTAAACATTTACAACAATGGTTCTAAACTTTAGTCTTGGACTCTTCCCTTCTTAAGAAAAACTAAGGGCTATAAACAATTTTTTTGTTGGTTATACCTAGTGGTGTCACATTAGAGGCCAAAAGTAAATTTTAATAACCAAGTTGTGAATTCTTTTGAGAACAACAAAAAATAAGTCAACAGTGTTAACATTACTAGCATATTGTTATGAAAAAACTTTCCACTTTGAGACATTGAGGAATAGAATATGATTTTATGTTTGTTCTGTCTTCAACATAGGACTGAGTCTTGAAATTAAGGGTTTATACGGAACTCATGAGTGTCCATTGGATTTTCTTTCCTATTTGCTTCTCTTGAAGGTCCTCTGAGGTGGCGTCTAAAGTTTGTATTTCCATTAATGTGTAATGAGAATGCTGCAGCTCAGTAGACAAGCGTTGCTGTGTAGCCCTGGAGTCATAGATTGGGAACTCCAAGTTTGTCCCACACCAAAGATTTAGGGCCACTCTTGGCAGCTCCCCTCATTGTGTCAGAGGCTATGGGTGGCACCTGCAGGACAGGCATTGGAAACAAGGGGTGCACATGGGTGTGGGCATGCTTGTGTGTGTGAGTCCACAAACTGTATTGCCTAAGAATGCCCCTTAGTTCTTGTCTGAGACTTACACCCACGGATCCCCAATAGGGGTGAAGCTCGACAGTCGGGAGGGCAAAGTTTGTTTGCCATCAGGAAAGAGGCACTTGTACAGGGTGTGTGTGTGTGTGTGTGTGTGTGTGTGTGTGTGTAGAAAACTGAGACTGAAGAAACAGAGGAGGATAAAACAAACAAACCCAACCACATCTCAAAAAATTTCTTATTTGTGGAATGAGACCCTGAGCAGAGAAGGAACATGTAAATCCTGCCCAGTTGGCCCAGATCCCTGATGTTCGTTCCATCGGAAAAGACACCTAAGACTCCCAGCCTGGAGTCTTTCATCAGCTAAACCAGAGTACCCCAAGGCACAGCTGGCAAATAGGGCTGTTTTTCAAGAGTTCAGCCTCTGGGGACATTGGTCCTGCCTTGACCTGGCATTGACTCTAAGGAGCTGCAGGGAATCGCTTTCCTTTCTCAGGACCCTTCCTCAAGGGTTGCGGTGGTGGTCCATCTGCTTCAGTTCCAAGTGGGTACTGTGTCCTGTCCAGTTTATGTGAGATTCCTTCCCTGTCAAGGAACCAGTTGCACTTTTGTTCTTTGTTTCTATCCCTGGACAACCGACAGTTCCTGAAAGCCATACACTTCCTGGGTGCAGAAGGGAAGGGGTTGATTTCAGGGTAATTCCTCAATGTCCAAAATAGCAAAAGGTTGTGCAAGTGAGCATAGGAGACCCAGAATATGTGGGAGATTTGTACAGGGCAGAGGCTGCCATAGGCAAGAAGCTGCACCCTCAACTCCCAATTTCCTGGTGTTTGCTTGTCTAGGGAGGAACCCAGTGTTCTTCCTTAAGGGATGTCGCACAGGGGACATCAGCAAAAATAGAGAGGGTAACTCCCTCTTCCAGGTTCTTTCCTCAGCAGCAGACTGGCTTCTGAATCTTCAATTGTAGTAGATAACTTTTTGACTATAGGTTTTACTAATCAGGACAAAGGAAAAGTGTATTCCACAACACTTCCTTCCCTCCAGAAACACTTGCTGAGAACTTGCTATGTTTGAGACTCTGTCTTAAAAGCTGAAGATTTAGGCTGGGGATAGGGTATGTTGGTAGAGTCCTTGCTTAGCCTAGGAAAGGCCCTGGATTTGATTCCCAGTGGTGTATAAACTGGGTATGGGGGTATAAGCCAGTATTCTCAGCTCTGAGAAAGTAGAGACAGGAGAATGAAAACTTCAAGGTTATCCTTGGCTACAAAGCAAGTTCAAGGCCAGCCTTGGCTATGTGAGAGTCACTCTCAACACACAAACAAGCAAATAAACAAACTAGCTGAGGGGGCGGGGCTTAGCAATGGGTAAAGCTAAGGAGCCTTCTGCCCTGTTGAAGCTGACCATTCCTTTAGGGGTCAGATGACAGGGTGGTGATCTGTACCGGAAAAGACTACAGCCCAAATTTGAGTAAAGGATGAAGGATGTAATGGATCAGGGTAGGAGAAGATAAACCCAGAATTGGCCAGGGTGGGAAGCAGAGACGTGAGGAGAATATTTCACAAAGAACTTGAAGGGGCTAAGGGGAATAACAATGTACTGTTTAGGGAGAAACATTGATCCCAATCATCACCCTTCAAAACAGGTGAAGAGCTAGGACTGGTTTCTAGCTGTTTGTAACTGGTGGCTTCTCCCAGGGACTGGATAGGACTGAGCCCAGCTAACTCTCCTTACTCTAGCTGGTCTTACTGATACTTCTGCGGAATGGTACCTCTCTAAATAAATCTATTTAACAAGCAAAAGAAAACAACATCTTCAGCCTTTCTTGAATCTGAGTCCGTTGAATTCTGCTCCTTGGCTTGCTGCTGCAGTGTTGGCCACAGAAGCAGCAAACTGGAACCAGACCCTGGTGCCCCCTGTAACCGGTGCTGTTCTTACCAGCCTCCTTCCCCCACCTGCCCTCCCCCAGCCACATCTAGCTCATATACTTAGAGAACAACACTAACATCTCATGTTTCCCCAGAACTTCAGTTTCCTCTTGCAATGTTGTTCTGTTCTTCTCCGAGGACATTTTCTGAGAAGAAGATCTCTCTGTACGTTTCTCGTCTTCCTTTAAAACTAAATATTATCTTTTGCTCATGCCAGGCCCTGTGCTAAAGGGTTCACGCTCGGAATTTTGCTTAACTCTCACAACCTCCTTCAGGAGGCGTTATTGTTATAATCATTCTTACAGAAAGACAGCAATGTCACACAGAAGGGTAGAGCTGGGCTAACAGTCTGCAGGCCCGCTGACTAGTGTGGTCACCATGCCCTCAGTCACAGAGGAGAAAAGATACTCTTCTGTAGCATTTACCCCTTCAAACTCTTGGATCCTTTATGTCATTGGCCATTTTGGTTTTTTCAACTCACAGAATGAGTAAGCTATGCAAACCGCCTACTGTGTGCATCCTATCTACAGAAAGTGCTGATGTCTGCACCCTTGGCAGACAAACTAGACTCAGAGACAGCTAGCTATGGGCTGGCAGGAAGCCTGTGAAATGTGAGTGCTCTGTCTGGCCATAACACTGTGCACAATGGTCACTGCCTGAACCAACCAAGCCTTTTACTTTAGAACGCAATGAGGGAAGATAAGGGATAGAATAACCCAATCAGAGGAGGCAGCAACAGATGCTGGAGGTGAGAAGACGCAGATGCAGAAGAGGAGATTCGGCCACTAGGACTTGAATCTGGAGCTGACCAAGGTTTGGGTCTCCATGACATTTGGTTCTGCAGTCAAATGGTTTTTAATTCTTCCTTCCCCATGAATTCTTACAATATTCTTATAGCTTCTGATCATACACCATAAAGACAGAGAGGGCTTTAGTTGTAGGGTGAGGCACCTCTCTTGTATGGTTTGAGAGACTGCAGACCAAGAAGAAGGATCCTTCCTGAGCCATGCAGGGAATGGAGCATGGCCTGGGATGGCTCAGCCTCCCCTCTTCTGGTTGAGATTGTTCTAGAACCTCATATAATGATTCCTGCTTTTTGGAAGCAGGACCATTTCCTCCGAAGATCTTCAGGGGAAGTGATAGCCATGATTGGATAATAGAGGTTTGCAGGTGAGAAGGATCTACTCCAACGTCACACAGAGAATGCTGACTCTCATAATAGGGCTAATAGAATTCAGGTGAACACAAAGCCCTCATGGTTCATGTACCGCTGTTCTTTTCTGTTATCTCTCTCTCTCTCCCCATCCCTCTTTCTCTCTTTCTCTATATTCTTTTCTTCTCTTCGCTTTGCTTTGCTTTCTTTTTGTATGTTTTTTGAGACAGGATTTCTCTGTGTAGCCCTAACTGTCCTGGATCTAGCTCTGTAGACCAGCCTGGTCTTGAATACACAGAGATCTGTCTGCCTATATCTTCCCAGTGCTGGGATTCCAGGCACATGCCACCACTGCACCATTTTTTTTTCTAAAATCCAAAAATACCACATGTTCACAGAAGTCGATAAAATGCCAAGATATGCTTTGGCTGCATGTTTCTCAGATTGGGAGAAGTGATTCTTCATCACTGAGAATCCCAATACCCCAGAAAGAGTTGCCTATGCTAGTGGTCCCAATAGCAGGCTTTAAAAGAAACTAGTTTCCTATTAGGTACATCTGAGAGAGGGCTTTACAGAGAAGAAAGAAGAAGAAGAGGAAGAAGAAGAAGGAGAAGAAGAAGAAGAAGAAGAAGAAGAAGAAGAAGAAGAAGAATAGTGTACCACCAAAAGCAATGTGACTATGTGAATCACTTATATATAAGCTATATTTCATATTTTGGGGTTTAGGGCAAGATATTATTTAAAGGAAAAGTTCTGCTGCCAAGAAAAGATTGAAGAATTTATTTTTCTGAGTTGCTGTGCATCAGGAAGCCACATTATGTATGTGTGCAGAGGGAGAGAGCAATGGAGCATTTGCCTTTCCCAGCAAAGTGATGGAAAGCAAAAGCTCTCCTTCCTGCTTCCTAGTACCACACCCTCTAGGGCAGCAGCAGGATTTCTCAGTCCTTGCTGGGCATGTGCTGACCTTCCTGCCTTTGAGACATAAGCCCTGGAATGCTTAGCTACCCCTTGGCAGGATGCTCTGCACCTGCTGGCTGTCCTGATTAACACTCAGGCTTGCTTGTGCCCTTCTCTAGAACGCAGATATCTGGCTTCAGATTGTGGTCCCATAGACCCAGGGAGCAAAAGGTTAGAGGCTGGGGTGTCAGGCACATATGCAGGCCAGTCCTTCCTCTGCTCCCCCACCCTGAAACTCGTTCTGATTTGACCTCCATCCTTTATAAAGAAGTGGATTAACTAGTCAGGCCAGATCATCGGTTTCCTTCTCTGCTAGCCCTCCCATTTTGCTTGTTTATCTTTCTGCACAGCAGGTAAATACCGATGGGTACTTAAGCTTCTCCTGGTTGCAGCCCAGTTCATCCAGCTTTGGGCACTTTGGAAAGGGCATCTCCCCAACACCATCAAGGTCAGATGTCCTAATGCCAGGCACTGGCTAACTCTATCCTCCAAAGACACCTGAGATCCCAGGCTGTTTCCTCAAACTGGAAGCTTTCTTAAACTGGATTCTACCATGATAGCTTCAGGCACCACTCCCCAGATCTGTTCTATTTGGCCCACATTTCTTTGTAATTTAAATCCAGAGTTAACACTTACAAAATTGGAATTTCAGCCTTCAAAAACAAAACAAAGCAAAAAACTACATTCCTGTTTTCTTTTGAAAATTGCAAGGTGTGGCCATTCATTTGTGCCAGTAATTTGCAGAATGTGAATAGCTGTTGTTGCTTCTTGGTGGAAAATGGGCCATGCTATTCTTTTTTTCTTTCTTGGCCTCTGTAAGTATTCATAACTTTATACCTCAGTCTTAAGTAAAGTAACAACAGATTGCTAATAATTACTACTATTTGTTGAGTTCTCTGCAGGGGAGGTAGCATGCCGAGGACTTCACAGGCACATGCTATGTCTCACAAAGGCTCCACAGTATGAATATATATTATCATTTCTATTCTGCAGATAGCAAAGTAGCTGAGAGTTGTCCAGAGTCATGCACTTATATACACATGATAAAAGGCAGTTTACTCAACTGTGAAAACCACATGAATCCCAGGCCTTGGTAGACTCTTTCCATGGAGGTGGCATCTGCGTATGACTCTCAAAACCTTCCCAGCACTTATTCACATATGGAGACTAAGCTTGTATCTCTAGGTGTCCCTGGAATTTTGCCTCTTATATGTTCATGGTGTTTACCCAGTGGGAAATCTGAGTCCTGGTTAGAACAGGCTTTATATAATTCTCCTCGTGTATCTAGTCTCTCTAGCTCCTCCCCCTTCTGACCTCTCTGCTCAGGCAATGGCATCACCTCCAGCTTTCATTCAACTGTGTGGCCTTAATGACCTCATCTCTGGCTGTTGCCTGCCTGTAGATTTGAGATTCTATCTATGGATGCTTTGGGCTGGGTTTATACTAGCTCCATGATTCTGGCTTTAGATCTCTGCCTCCCACCGATCCCAAATCTACTAGTTGGGTCATGGAAAGCACTAGTTAGATTACATTACTGTATAGATGTCACTGACTCTCAATGTAAATGCAGGCAGTGCTGGTGGGCACAGCCTTTAGAACTCTGCATCTGAATACTGGGAAACTTCTTCCAACACAGGAACTTTACATTTCCAGACCTACAGCCAGTCAGAACTGCATCACCCATTCTCAAATGCTCTAAGTGTTTTTCACGTCTCAACATCAGTCCTTTGTACTTTGCAGTATTCTATGGCTCAGCTTCTTGAGAAATTTCACTCCAGTTATTGAGGTGAAATTCAAGTCTCAAAGGAGACTTCCCGGAATAAAATCCTCTCCTTCTCTTGTTACCATCATCCCTGTCCCCAACCAGAGAGCCAAACATCCATCATTTGACAAGTATCTAGCAGACTTTTCTCATTATGTATTTCCCCCAACATCTGGTAAATACTAAGTGTTTACAAGGTGGCAAGTATTACCTTAATGCTACCGGGTGGTGATACATGCAATGAAGAAAATGTGGAGTAGCAGATTCTGATTAACACGGTGATAATAAACATGTGAGAAAGGCGCGTACGCACCTGGACTTGTGATTGGGGGATGCCTATGCCAGGGCTGTTCAGGTCAGCAAGCTCCCCCTAGAAGTAAATGTTCACCAACAGCTGAGGTGGGTCTACTCCTCCTGCCTCTTCCTTTGTTGTTCTTCATTAGACACCACAGTAGCATGGCCTCTTTGTCTAGCTCTTCCTAAAGGAAATGGAACCAGGAAAAGAAGCTCCCTCCAGGGCCTACAGATGCCAAGACACTCATATCTGCAACTGTAGCAGGCTCTGTCAGAGAAGCCAAAGCAGACCACAGGTGAGACGGGGCAACCCTGCTGATTAGAATCGAAGCTGCTAAGGGGTGGTGCTCTGTCTGCAGTGCCACTCCGAAGTCTGCCAATAAGAGTGCAGGCTGTACCTGGCAGTCCCTGAGGTGAGCTGATCACTGAAGACATCAGAGTCGAGCCGGTTCTCCCTTGGGGCTCTTCTTCCTTTAACCCCCTTCCTACCTCTACTACTTTTTTAAATGTTACAGGTGACAACTACCCGGAAGAACAAGGACAGATGCTCTGAGCTTTATATGTCATGGCTTTTTTGATTTGATACCCACAGGCACGTTCTATTATTACTCTTTTATTTTGTGGGCAAAGCAGCTCAGGGTAGGAGGAGTTAAGAAAGGTCTTCAGAGCAAAACCTAGCGCATGACAGTGTCGGAATTCACACGCCATCTGATGCCAAACTCCAGGACCCTGTGTTCCATCACATGATAGCATAGCTTCCTATGTTGCAAAAATTATACCCAACCATGGTTTCATTCAATGCTAACTGCCTTCGGAAGCTTTCTTGGTTGCCAACCCTGTCCTCACAAATGGCTTGTATAACTGATTTGAACAGCATTTGTTTATTGAACATTTGTTATATACTCAGTAGTTATTCTTTGAACTCCCTGGGCTGGGATCTGGGGATAGCGATGTCCATCTTTGGGAAGTTGTTGTAGGGCAAAATCAAGGCTTCTATGGGATCTGTCTGCCACATTCTTATGGTTATTCTTTCCAGGGCCAGAGAATGTCTTTCCTATAGCCACACCAATGAAGCCATTATTAACAATTGGGGCTGAACACATGGAAATTCAGGAAGCTGCCAAGCAGGCAGGTGGAGACTCAGCAGGAAGGCCCACCCGGCAAAGAAATTCCGGATGGAGATGTATTTTATAATTCCTTCTGCAATAGTCCTGTGGAGCCTAACTTCCGAGTCCTTGGAAAAAGAAAAGCATGGATCTGCCCAAGCTGTGCTCTGTAGGAGTGTGGTGTTGGGGGTGTCATCTGCCAAGTATTCTAGAGGTCACTTGAAGTAAAATCTCTCTCCTTTCCCCAGGGCACTGCCATTCCAATGTGTCAAAGACAATCTCGTCTGGAACAAAGATGAAGCCAAGATTTGACTGTGTCCTGTTGAATTCCCAGGCTCAGCCCAAGAGGGGCTTTCTCCATTCTCACCCACCAAGTAAGTGAACAGTATGTCCTTAGCTACATATAAAAAGGGATATGGGAGAAATGTTTGCTATAAAAAGGGCCTTAGGCAGAGTGTTTGAAAGCTGCAGTCTTTTTTGCTCAGTCACTTTCCCGAAAGGGCCTAATGGGTTCCTTGAGACCCAGTTGGAACTATTGACCCTCAGCTTCTTAATGCATGCAGTGGATCACTGAGAATCACAAGGAATTGGTATATACGTTTAAGAATTTAAAATTTAGGTATTAGATATTTAAGTATTCCTAAAGTAGTCTTATAATTTAGAGTGCAATATTAGGAGCTTCTTGGAGTCCAACAGTGAACCCCAAGTATAGTGTTTCTGAGGAGATATGCACAAATGTAGAAATATATAAAAATGATTCTAGGTAGTATGTGGCATCTTTTCATTTCAGTTCCTCAGTATTTATGTCAGTGTATATTAAAGTCATAATTAATACACTATACCTACAATTTTGCAAATGTTTCTGCTTGGGACAAGAGTGACTGAACTAATGACTAAGTAAGTTTTAGAGAAACACTGAACTGTCAATAGTTTCGGGGTCATTGAGGCAGCACATGAAAGACAGTTCCTTTGGATGCACTGCCCTAGTTAGTGGAATCTAATTAAATAATCCCATTGCACAATAAGGGCATTCGTGATTCTTGGTCTCCTCAAGCGCTCAATAGCCAGAGGCAGATGGAGAAAGTCCCCAGGGCATCAAATTCTAAACCAGAATGTTCTATGACACCCTTGCTAGTCTTGCTTTCTCCTTGTGAGGTTTTAATCTTGTAGGAAAGAAACACACGTATACACATACACATAAACACATACATATACCACACACACACACACACCACAAACATATTCACACACACATACACATATACACACATACAGATGCACATGAACACACACACATACACACCCTTGATTTAACTCTGGAAACAGATAAAACAGGCTCTAAATCCATCCAGCTGTTATATTGGCATCATTTTATAAAGATTTTATAAGTAGATTCCTCAGACTCTTCTCTCTGCTTACATTTATAAACAGAAAACAATCTCAAGATGCCTGTCATTCCTCTCACATTGTTAGAGATCTGCCTGTGTGTAGACTCAGGAAATAATGTTCTGTTTTCTCTGGAGTCTATTCTGTTTTGCTCTTTTTTGAGGGGAAGAATCAATTTCATATGCTATGAAGCTTCTTTTCACTTGGGTTGTCACTGTGCTTGGTGGACCTCTATGCCAAATAGAAAATGATAGTACTTAAATATGAAAGTTATCTTTAAATCGTCTATATGAGTGAGTATATCTGGGGAGCACTGGGTTTGATTCTGAATGTATCCCTTTCAAAAGGAGGTGGACTTAGAGAACCAGAAAGACAGTCTAGGACAGCAAGAAAGGGAGGAGGCTACAGTCTACCCGAGCAACAGCTGACGGACCTGGTAGTGTCATGTCAACAAAGAATCCACGGTCACTCCAAGGTTGTTATTTACAGGTCTTTTAAAGGCTATTGTAGGGCAGGGCAGGGCAGGGCAAGGCACACATGCTGCCAGTCTGTAGGACTGTGGGCAACAAATGCCACCTGTCATTTCAGGAATCAGAAGAGTGGGCAGGTGGGCAGAGAGCAGTATCTCTAGGGAATTTATTACATATGCAATATGACTCTTAAATGGTAGCAATAAATTTCAAAAACCTTTAGAAATACTATGTGGTGAAAGAAAGCATGCCTGTGTCCTGTGAATGTCCATCTGCTTTTACTGGCTCTGATTTGTTGGAATTTTCCTGGCTAATGATGAATATGAGAACACGTGAACTTGCTGTAATTTCCTTTCTTTTCTCTCTCTCCTTCTCCTCCTTCTCCCATCTCCTCTTCCTTCTTTCCTGTATCGTTTTCCTCACAGGGTCTCTGTATACCAGACTGGCTCAAATCTCCTTTGTGGCCCAGGTAATGTGTGACACATACCACACAGTAATGGGACTGAACCCAGGGCCTTGTGCTTGTTAGTGAGCTACAAGCTTACATTGAGCTACATCCCCAATCTGATCTATCTTCTCTCCTTTTTTTCCTTTCTAAAGTTATTTATTTATTATGTACACACACACACACACACACACACACACACACACACACACTTGCGTATCTTCAGTGTAGAATGGGATGAGGTGGGGGTGAGCTCTGTCTTCATCTCTTGCTCCAGCACCTGCCTCTCTCCTGATCTGGTCCAGCCTGCTGGCCATGCTCAATCTACTACTTTCCCTGTGGCTCTGGACTCTTCCAGATGACTTTAGATGCTTTCTCCCACATATCTGCGATAAAAGCCTTCCTCTTAACCGTACCATGGAGTGCTTATGCCATCATAATTCTCTAATTGAACAAGCAACTTTCCTACACTTGTTTTCTCCTTCATAAAAATGAGAGATGGCATTGGATTGGGTCTTGTAATTTTATGATAGTCATTGAATCCCTACTTGCAGGATTTATAGGTTCCCACTCTCTTTGTGCAGTTATCATAAGATGACAGTGGCTGCCCACTTACTTCCAGGGTTCTTTTTGTTTTAAATGACTTCTTACTTTTACTCTCTTTGTAACTTTGACTAATGCACTCCTTAGACAGACCTCCCCTGACCCCAAACTAGGACCATACTCTATTAATAGATACCATTTCTTCAGAACACTCACTGTATTTATGTGGTCACCAGATGATGTTTACTAGGTTGCTTTTTAATGGTGATCTCTTCTAATTCTGTTATTTCTGATTCTGGGGTATCCAACCAGTGAGGGCTAACATACTGAGCAGTAGTTCTCTGAGCCAGTTAACGCATAAAAGATAACCTCAGAGTACACTAAAATGCATTAGGGTCATATTAAAAGATATAAACAAAGAACTTCCCTTTTGGACTAGTTTGATCAGAAAAAATTGAGCTCAAATTTGAACACCTCTCTCTCTCTCTCTCTCTCTCTCTCTCTCTCTCTGTCTGTCTCTGCTTTCCATCTGTCTGTAATTTGTGGTTACCGGCCTGTGTCTACCTCCTATGTTATGTATGTCTCATCTATTTCAGTTGCTTGTATTTGTTCTGTATCTGAATCTGGGCTTGTTAGTTGTTACTGTTCCTGTGTTTGGCTTTTCTAACAAAGATTTTGTTAGGAAAGGTTTTTGGTTAGGGCTTTGCTCTGCATTTTTTGAACAGCACAGAAAACATGGCATGGGATGAGAATGAAGGGTTCTTCACAGAAATCTCTAACAGAGTTTCCCAGGAAAGAAGTCACTCTGCTGACCTCAAATGACCCCAAGTAGGCACTAATGCTTCAAACAGATGGTACCAACCTATATCCACATTGCTTGCCACATAAATGGTAGATATTTATAGCTTAAGGTTGATTCCAACCTGTTGGCAGCTTTCAACAAATGATGACCATAGCATGCACACATATTGTTCAGGGTCAAGGGCATGGGGAAGTAAAAAACTTCAGATTAAAGCTGTATATTTAGCTTAGCTTATAAAAGCGTGGGCAATCAAAGGAATGGTAAGATTGTTACTCTGTTCTCTCAAGTGCAACATAAATTGAAATAGGCTGATGACATTGTAGGATAGCAAGCTAAGTACCTAGTTTGAAATGATCTCAGGGGATTAATTATCCTGTGAGATCTTCCACAAATTCAGTCTTTGGTTGTGAGGGGAATCAAGAGATAATTTTCCTAGAAATGCATCATCATAGTTCTCCAGCTTTATTTTCATCTCCCACCTGAGAGTATATCAACCCCAGCATGGACTTCCAGAGTTAAGAAACCTTTATATACAGGCTAAGTGCAATGAAGCAGAGTTGACATCCTTTGCTGTCACTTCTTAAGCATATGACTCTCAGGAGGCTGATCTTTACTTCACCTACAAATAATCATTCTTTCCAGAAATGCCCTCCCAGGCACTCCTAGGAAAACATGTGACATGTATCTAGTCAAATTAACCATCCCATTGTTACAGATGAGAAAACTGAGTCTGTAATGATACTCTGGTTAAAGTTAACTTGTGGATCAGTTGACAAAGCAGAGCACCCTCTCCAGTGTAAGTGTCCCTCACCCAAACCTAAACACTAAAAGAATGGTGGTCTTCTCTGAAATAATAGTCTGGCTGTCTGCCACTGATCATGAATATCATGATTAAATTAGGGTGACTGCTTTGCTTCTTCAAAGACTATTGAGAGAACTGGTAAGCATTTCTTCTGATGTGTTCATGAGTGTGCTTCATGGAGGATGGTACCTGAATTGGAAAGCTGGGTAGGAAACACTTGCTGTACATGTGGCAAGGGGCTGGTGCCTGATGGAAGGGGAAAAGGGAGGTGGGAAAGGGATGCTTCCCTCAGGGGCACATTTTCCTTACTGCTGTCCTTGGATATCAGCGTAGCTTCTAGGCCTTTGGATTCTGGAACTTACACTAATGGTTCTCCATGGGCTCTGAGCCCTTTGGCTTTTCTGGTTCTGAGGTTTCATATTCCTCCTGATATTCCTTGAAGATTGTGAAGATTTTGGTTACTATCTATCATCTATCTGTGTATGTATGTATGCATGTATATGTTATCTTGTATCTATGTATATTCTATGTGCTATCTATCTTAAATACATATATACATCTCCATATATATACATATATCACATATACACATACATTCTGTTGATTTCTTCTCTAGAGAACTCTGACTAATATTCATAGGGAGAATTGCTTTTTCACTGAGTTTTTGTTTAAAAAATAAGCTAAATAATTTAGCTGCTGCTTGGCACATTGCAAACATGAAACACATGGAGCCATACAAATATTTAGAAATCTAATTGAAGTGTCCTTAGGAATATAGATTTGAACTGGAGTTTTGGATGGCCTCCTTCACCAATCTTTCTAACTCCAAAAGGACTCAAGGACACAAAGATGATTTGCATCCAGGTGACATTTTAGAAACATTTTCAAATGCTCTACCTGAGAAATAGGAGGTAGTACTGGCATCCCGTGGGTAGGATCCAGGAAGGGTGCTCAATAACAGAAAACAGGCTAGTAGGAACTGTCAATAGCAGGTTGAACAGTAAACCAGCAGCATGTCTGTGCTATCCTGTTATCCTTGTGCCTGTACACATGCAATCAACCAGCAACCAGCACAAGACAAAGGCATGGCACAGACTCCCAGCCACGAGCCCAGCTGACTCACTTACCGGAGGCTGACTTACGGGAATGGAGAAGTCAGTATTTGATCTACGCACAAGTCCTCAGGAAAGTAAAGCTTCAGGGAAGTTGGGTATCCTATACAGAGTGAACAAGTAGCATGAAATACATCTGCATCCACACCCTCTTCCTTCCTATACTTTCCAGTAATGAGCAATTACTGTCCTGTGGAAAGTGTTCAGGAAAATTAGGAGTGAAGTGCTGGCCAGCAGTTGGGGGAAGTGGGGTGCATGAGGTGCAGTTTCCTCTCTGTGGTGGCAATGTTTTCAGTGAAATGCAGGGCTGGGATGGGTGACTCTGCAATTATTCTTTATGCTTAAGTCATGCTGACCCCTCTGAAGGTGAGATTGGAATTTCCTTGTGGAAGATTCATTCTTCCAGCTACTGTGCAACAAATATTGAAGAATATGAGATGCCTGAGACTGAGAATCAGAGAAATTTATGAAACCATGTTGGGATTGTGTTCTATATTCTTCATGGAAAGTTACTTGAGTGGAACTATTAATGCCAGTCTCTGTACATTAATGTAAGATTATACAAGATATGGAAGGCTGTCTAACACAGAGTATGTACTTCATTAAATGGAAACTGTTGTTCTTATTAGGGAGGGTGTCAGCATTTGTGGTGGTGAATTAAAATGAGTAAGAAGTGTTCTTTAGATGAGAGGTACTTAACATTCTGCAAAAGTAATGCTAAGAGACACATAGTAAGGTGAAATGCTATACACAGGAATGTCCACTGAGACCCAGATGGGCTGTGGTTAGCAAGAAAATGATTTCAACTAAAGGAGGCTTCGATGTGTGGGAAAACTGAAGCATAGGCTGTGACATCCCAATATATGTTGGAAAATAACTTCATTTTCCCGAAGGAACAGTTAAATGGCACCAGCAAGCTTTCTCTGTAGTCGGTGTTCACCCTAAATGTCAGTAGAACTGATGGATCCAATGTACTTTACATCCTACCTGAGAGCCACAACCTCACCCTCAAACACCAAGGATACTTTGTATCCAAAATGGATACTTAACAGCAGCCTCTTATCACATAGATAAAGTATGTGTGTGGCGGGGGGAACAGAGAAGAGTAAGAGCACTTGTTGAGCATATTTTCTCACCGGTAATTCAAGTGGGAAGCTTAAAGATAAATGTCTTCTAATCAATCCCATTTGCTGTGCAAGCCTCACCCACACGCTGCATATGCTTATCCACTCTCAGGGCCCTCAGAAAGCAAGGATGCTTACAGAGGAGAAGTGTAAGACAGGAGTGAAGAACAGGAGCAGACAGAAGAACAGAAGCAGGGTTCACACCTTGCAAGAGAGCCACCGGCTTACGTTAACATTGTTGCCTCCTCACTTACATGAGATGCTGAGGGGCGAGATGGACGCTCCTGCCAAGACTTGGCACTAACAGACTCCAGCTATTCTAGTTTTTGCAACATGCCTATTTTGATTTCTCCTACTTTATAGGTTGTAATGGGATTAAACATGAAGCCACAGGTAAAGAGCCTATTGCAAAATGCGCTGTTTTGTAGTAACAGCTACTATTGTTGTTTTTAAAAATAAGAAAGCACACAAAGACAGGAAGGACTTTAAAGAGAGAGGGTCTTTGAAGAAATGATGGCAAAGCTTATGAGCCCTGCACACTGGGGATGGAAGCTTTAGGAACAGAATATAGGAAGGACTGGGTCACCTGACCGGTCCAGGCTCTCTGTGTCTGCCATCTTCAGCCCCAAGAGTCTGGGCTGGGGCTGATAAACACAGCCAGAGACATATCCGGTATGTATTTCAGCAGCCCCTCCTTGGAGAGGACGCCAAAGCAGGTTTGTTGTGGGAAGCCCTGGGGGAACTGAGAGGAAGAGCTTGGGAGAACATGTGGGAAATCAAGCCAGCCAAGAGAAATGAAAAACACATTAGCGGGTGTGAAGGGAAGAGGATGCAGAGCCTCCATCTGATCCATAGCTTGAAATGTTTCCGTCATCTGCTTCAGAAAGGTGAAAGTGCCTTCTTCTGTAGGACCAGCTCGATCCTGAACCTTCTATTGCTTCAAGAAGACATCACCGGACTTTTCTGTTAAAACTCCACACAGAGAACAATTGTAATGCCACCACTCAGATGCGGAGTTCTCATAGCTTGATCTCCAGGTTGGTCTTTGGAGAGAAGGTTTTGTGCACAAGGGCCTTTTCTTCCAGCTAGCTGCCTGTGGTTTGTTGAGCATGGCTATTGACCTCTTTAGAACTCTCATTCCCTAACAAGGCATCCAAATGAGACATTATGAAGTCTTTTCTAGGTTTAAAAATATGTGGGGTGTGGGGGAGGAAGAGAGAGCACAAACATTTCTTAAGTAGAACTGGTTGCCAAGTACTTTACATATTTATGCATAACATATCTCTGAGTCCTCATGCTTTCCCTTTAAAGAAGGCATTAATTCTAGTTTAGCTGTGAGGAACATGAGGCACCCAGAGGTCTGAGAAATATCATAAAATTGAGATTTTAAAATCATGTCTATTGTACTTCAAAAATCATGCTAGAATCATGATAATAGATATGTTTGTCTTATGAAGACACCATCCATAAAGCATGCACTGTTTCCTTTATGTTGAAATTTGATTGTGAAATGTCCCATACAAGTTTATGTATTGGAACATTCAGACCCTAGCTGGTGATGCTACTTTGTGACGCTGAAACCTATAGGAGCTAGAATCTCATTGGAGGAAGTGGGTCACTGGGGGTGGGCTTTGAGGCTGGGTAGCCCAGCCCAGCTTTCTATCTGGGCTCTACTTCAAGACTGCAAGTGCAGAAAGACCAACTACCCTGCATACCCCACAGTCATGCCTTTTTCAGCTATGATAGGGTTTATCCCCTGAATTCGTTTATTTATCCCCAAATAAACCCTGACTCCGCTAACTTGCTTTTGGTTAGATATTTTTATTCTAGTAATGAGAAAGGAATCAATAGAACTTGGTCTGTTTCATGTCCCAGCTTTGGATATTTTAGAGAAAGAACTCTGATTTTGGAAGTGGGACAGGCTGATACTTTCTCTTTGCTGAACTTTACATTCACTGATGGCATCACCTTGGCACCTTGAAGTCGGTCATGGCACTGCACTTTGAGGGGACACTGCCCTCAAATCAAGGGAGGCTAACTTCATGACATGACACTCCATGTCATCTCTTCTTTATCAAGAACTGAGAGAATACACACTTAGAAACAGGTGGCGGATCGGACCTCGCTGGGAACATCTCAGAGCAGCTCATATCTCACTGGCTTGGCATAGACCAGCAGAAGGGTGTTATAACCTGGGGAGCCGAAGGAGATGACAGCCCTCCTATGTCCAGCTGAATAGATTCTACTATGGTTTCAGTACGTTCCTCCAAGTGATTTTGATATCCATAGCTCAGAATTTCTCACTTAAACTACTTCCCAGGCCTAGAAACTCCCCGCCCCCCCGGGCTTTGGGATGAAGATGGTGACTGGTAGGCACAAAGCCACATCTCTAGAAGGTGGTAGCTGCTAAAGCATGGGTCTGAATTTTACTGTCATTTCTTCATCAGGATAGCGCTTGCCTTGTCTGGTGAATTATATATAGCAGGGTGTGGCACTGTGATGGTAAACAAGAGGGCTTTCCTTGGCATGATCCCCAGTACTACTTTTTACTTTCTGAGTCTTCATCTGATTTTGGACCCTGGCATGTTTAGGTCTAGAGAGTAAATAATCAATGGAGCTAATAAACCCATGCCACTCCCCTGACCCATGTGTTTTATGGAAGTTTCTGCTTTTTTTCAGTAGCTGCTCTGACTTCCCACCATGGTCCACCAGCCTCTGGCATGGCTGGAGAGATTCAGCAATCCCAGTTCTTTTCCAACTTCCTCCTCAAAACCCAGGTTAAGTTTTTATGCCGTGGTGTCCCACCCAAGGGGCTACTTGGCTTAATTTTAAAGCATCCCTTTCTCCTCTGTGTTGAATAATCAACCTAAGCCTAGCCAGCAAAATCCCCTTTGGACAGAGATGCAAGGCCTCAAGTCTACAGGACAGAAGCAAGCATGCCAGGGCCTCTTGCCATAATCTTGCCAGATAATGTTGCTTGTTTGGGCTTCTGTTTTCTCATTTGGCGTTTTCCAGTAGAGATCTATTATCTATTGGCATTTTATGTGGGAAGATACTTTATTGTCATGCAGGAAGTTCTGAATTCTTGGACCCTAGCCACAAAATACCATAGAACCAGCTTTGTTATGGTGACAAATGAGACACCCCCACGTATATGTAAGAGGCCCCATTGGCTGTGCTCCTCTGGCTCTGCTTTTCCGATGCTTCAGTTTCCTTATCTTTCTTTATCCAGTAACTGATGTAGGTTTTCCAGAACCAGAATTTCAGATCAGCTTCAAGAACTGTGAGGGAATAGAAAGAGAAGCTGAGTATACTCTTGATCTGTTGGGGAACTTGTACAGTTTAGGCTTACATTCAGCTCATGACAGTCAATAAAATAACTTTCTTGGTCAAAACCTCCTGTGGCTTAAAAAAAAAAATAGCGTGAAGCCACTGGCCTGGCCCAGAGGCTACTAAATGACAGCCTCAGAGCCCAGAACACTTTGTAGATATATTTTGTTTGGCATGGGATTCTGAGATAGTTGGGGCTAATGCCTAAAAGTCCAGATTTTTAGCTTTTGGAGGAAATAACTGTTCAGAACAAGAGAACAAAAAGGCTTGACAATACTCCAGATTTTCACAAGGGTGATGTGGGCCACTGCTGGTTGATGGAGATTGGCCCCTCGGGTAGAGCTACCCTGTTCTTTTTTCTCTTTCTGTGTCTGTCCCTGTGTGCTCCAAAGGGAACCCTGAGATTAGACTGCTATTGTGCAATCCAGAATACCTGGGAGGACTTTTGAAATTCCAATGCGGAAGTCCTAAACCAGACTAACTTACAAATATCTGGAAGTTAGGCCTGAGTGTTCATACTTTACAAATCTCCTCAAGTGATTTTACTGTTTGGCAAACAGAACGAGCCCACTTCAAGTGATCTCAAGTCCTTATCTCTACAGGGATTTCCTCCACCTCTCCTCATTTCCCAAAGATCCCCAGTTTCTTCATCTGCCCTTGCTGCTGCCCAGACACACCCTATCAGCTCTCCTGCCCAGTTGTTGAAGTCTTACCGAAAGGTAGATATTCCAGTTCCCAGCTTTACCTAGGTTTCTTCTTTCTAATTGGATCTTAATATGTCATAATACATTCTCAAAGGTTCCAAGAATCTTAGACATATCTGTTGGGGTCTCAGGCACTCTCACAGGAAAACCCTAAAGTACCTTCACTCACCTCCTCTCCTCAGCCTCTGCTATAGAAGCAAGTCTATGCTCCTGCCCAACACTTCACATCTGGAGGATAGTTCCAGGGCCCTTCACGCTTCTCTATCTGTCTCTGGCACCTTATTTATGTATATGTCAAAATAATCTGTGAAGCAAGCATTCTCAATGTTGGCACTTGGGATGGTTTAGGATGATTGACTTTCTGCTTTGGGTAATGTGCACCAACATGTGTTCAGTACCACACCTGTCCTATACCCCTTCAGGGCAAAAATCACATCCACCAAATACCACTGCTGTAAAGTAATTAGGGCAGGAACGAAATGGGCAGATATTCCAGTTCTATGCCATGACTCCTATTGTGTTCCTGGCATTCTGATTTCCCTTTATGGTACTGCCTGAGGATCTGAAAGTGGGTTGGTTCCACCTACGGAATCAAAACCCGTGGTGCTCAAGGCTCTTACGTAACCTGGCAACGGGTCTAAATACAGCTTCTCCATATATATTAGGTCATCTTTAGCTTACTTATTAGATATAATACCAAGTCAAGGAGCCATAAATAGTTTAACAGTAATGTTTAGGGAATAATGACAGGGAAAAGACTATTCATATTCAGCACAGATGCCTGTTTTTCTGAATATTTGCTATCTATTTTTAAATTTTTTTCTTTTTTGTTGTTTCTGTTTTTCCCCTTCTCCATTTCCCTTCAGAAAAGAGCAGGCCTTCCAAGGATCTCAACTAAACACAGCATAACAAGATACTGTCAGACTAGGCACAAACACTCAGATAGTTGGTTGACATGGCAAGAGGCTGGCATCTCTCTGATCTCACCCCTTCTATTAGTCATCACCATAGCAATAATGGATTATCCAGTCACTCACCTGTTAATAAATCTGGCATTCATTGAGTCTCCTGGTTCTCTCCGTTGAGACACCTAAGTTGTCACATTTTTCCGCCTCCGTTGACTAAAATCAAGCCTCTCCCTCCATTTCTTCCCCTCCCCTCTGCGCCACTCTTAGCTCGCATTGCCACTTCTGACGAGAACTACTGTGTCAGCCTCATTCTTTCTGTTACATTCCACACTTCTTACGGCACCCAGGAGCCTTTAAGAAGTGTACACCAGCTTGAGCCATTTGTTTGTGTAAGAATCTTCAAAGACTTCCCATTTTTAGAACAAACCCTATATTCCTTACTAAGGCCTGTGAAGCTGAGCCCCAAACAACTCTGGCAATTCCCAATCACAGCTTTTTATTTCATTCCAGCCATATTGGCTAATTTCCACTCATACCAGTTTCTTGTCACAGGGCTTTTGATTACCCAATTTTCTCTCCTATTATATTTCAGTTTCCACAGCTGGTTTCATCCCCAGATTCAGATATCAGCTTGACTACCTCTGCCTCCATAACCCAGTTTACTAACTGTCAGTGAAATAAAGCGAGTGAATTTGTCATATTACACCTTTCCAGCTAATTTTTACAAACAGTAACTACTACGTTTATCTTTTAGTTTCATGGCTGTCATATGCTTTATTCCATTAGTATGTGTGATGTCAAAACTTCATGTCTTGCTCTTACTGGGACTTAGCACAAGGCTTGGGACATGGTATGACCAAAGTGATTCTCTGGAAGGGATTGGTGAATACAGAATGATTTGCTGCAGGGCTTAGGGCGCCCCCCCATGCTCTCATGGCAAATGCTGACTGGTGTTCATTAAATTCTGACATTTTATGATACCCCACAGACTCCGAATCAACAAAATGTCAATGTGCAGTAGGCCTCTGGGAATTCCATGAGTCACTCAGGGGACTATTGTTCTCACTGTGTCTCTGTGACCATAATAGGCTTTTAGTGGAGTGGTTCTTCTTTCCTGACATCTTAAGGAGATGGAAACTAAGGCAGTTGCAGCACAGCCTCTTCACTTGGTAAACCAGGAACACCTCCATTTAACATCATGGTTTGCTCACTAAGTGCCCATGTACCAAATGAAGAAGTAAAAATGGGCTGAAGAGATAGCCCGGTTGGTAAATTGCTTATAGTAAAAGACTGAGGACCTCAGTATGAGTCTCTGAACTTACACTAAAAATGTGTAGGGGTGGTAATAAGCACTTGGGGTCCCAGGGCTGTAGATTCCTGAGACACACAGGCTATGCTAGCTGACTTGATGAATTCCAGGCCAGTGAGAGATCTGTAGTTGTCCTCTGGTCTCTACATGCATGCTCACACAAGTGCCACTCCCATATAAGCAGAGAGAGAGAGAGAGAGAGAGAGAGAGAGAGAGAGAGAGAGAGAGAGAATAAATATCCTGGCAGGTAAACCACTTTGGAAACCCTGCTGTTCTCATGGGCTAGACTGACATGCCCTGATGTCCCCAGAGCTCTGACTGTGACCTTGACTTTGTAGTAAAACTGAGACTTGAGACTTGAACAAAAAATCTAGTGTCCAGGGTCTGTTCTGCTTCCTCATATCTATTTTCAAAGGAGAGTTGAGTTATTCAGAGAAATATTATCCTCTTTCAAGTTAATAATAGAGGCAGCTTGATACTGAGCTTTCATAATCCATCAGCATAACAGAGATAAAAATGCCCATGAAACTGAGTTGTTAAATGTCATTAGAAATGAGATGAAAAGTCTAGAAAGCAAAAAGGAAGACGGAAGGATAATAAGAAAGGACGTGTTGGAAGGACAGTCATAAATGAGACCAATTTGAAACCTCAAAGTTAAAGGCAAACAAGACGGGTGAAGGCGAGAGTGAGCATCTTCTGTGTTTTTCTCTCCCTGTGCTAAGACTGTGGCAGGTGACATCATACATGTCTCTTCCCTTGTCTAATCTATACAATGCAAATACTAGAACAATGACCAAAGTGATTTGCAGTTTTACTTACCTGCCATTTTGACTCAAGACTCCAAGTAGATCCCTGACAGAAGTGAAGACATAGTCTGACAAGATGCCAGCAGATGATTTTTCTACTTCGGTTCCCAGCAGGCATAATGAAGTTCCTGATGGCTCCTGGACACCACACCCCCCTTTTTTTCCTCAGACCCCCAAGCCCATTGGTGTTGCGTTAGAACCAGACAAAAAATTCCTCCCCTTTATATACATGTTTTTGAAGGTTACAGAATACACTTTGATACTCTATTTCATGTAAAGTCTCAAACCAAGCCCAAGAGGTGAACTTATCAAATGATCCACAAGGAAGCCAAGACTCTGCAGTGTAAGTGATTTCCCCAATATCACCTGCAATGCCAGTCAGTAGATGTTGGTTCTCAGCTCCTTCCTGCAAATTTCTCCCAGCTCAACACCCAGGGACCTGCATGCTCTAGGTACCTCATCCTGTTGCTTCAAGACAGGTGTAGCTAACTGGAGCCAATGATCTGATCCTGAACAAAAGAGGCCAGGTGTTTCTTTTGTTCTTTCTGCCTCTAGTGGCAAAAGCAGCCATTTCTTTGTGAGCTGGGTGCCTCTAAATCCTGCCAGATGTCTTTTCTTTCTGGTTCTGGTAACATGCTCTTCTGTGTTCCTCCAGGCTCAGGAACAAGAGCATCTCCCTGTTCTTAATCTTTGTGGTACCCAGCTCCATTTAACTTCTCAGCTTTTCTGACACATGTACATTTGATTCTGCATATGGGATTCCCCCACACACACCTTATCTATGGCAGATATGTTCCCAGCATTCTAAGTGGGCACCTGATATAGAGGGCAGTACTGAACCCTAGAGATAACTGACTGTGCCATTAAATATTTAGCAGAGTAAGGGATGGATATACATTTTGGATATGCTGGACAAAGTTCTGAGTGGGTTTTAGTATGCCACAAATGTATTTTTGGAAGTTTTTCATTTAATATTTTTAGATCATGTGTTGCCACAGATAACTAAAACTAAAGAGAAAAAAAATAAAAGAATAAATGGGGAATGTTTTGTCCAGTTTCTTAGATTGAAATACCTACAATTTCAATGGTCTCAAGGCGTCACTATAATGAGCCAGTATAAGAACAGCAGGAACAGACCAAGATGATGGACCAGCTGTGTGTCTGTACACAACACAACACACACACACACACACACACACACACACACACACACACACACACACGATACTATTAAACAGTGTGTATGTTGGGAACTTTTGCCTGAAGCCATGCTGTTCTCTCTTCCATAGTGCCTCTCTAGATCAATGTCTGGCATATAGAAAACACCAGAAAGTATTTGTTACCTAATACATTTGTTGGGCAAAAATAAATAAATAAATAAAAAATAAAAAAAAAAAACCCAAAACACAAAAATCTAGTCAGAGTGCCTGTTTCGCTTATGTTCATATCTCTAAATATCAATTAGACATAGGAAATGCAAGTCCTTCTAGCCTAGTCTGTCTGCCACCCACGACCAAGCCTCACAGGGAAGTCACATCAGTAGTGACTTCCACGTCATTGGTCTGGCTCTGAGCTCATTGTAGTAATTTTAAGCAGAAAGGTATTAATTAGTGAAAGTGGGCCAAATTATAATAATCTGAAAAAAGAAGTGGATGAGTGCTGTATCAAAGATGCAGGAAACATGCAAAGATCTAGTCTTTAAAATTCCTTCAGTTTGCATGTTTATGCAGTGGTCAAAGGAATTGTGCAGTGGCCTGGGCTCAGGGGGCCTGCTGTGGGCTTCATTCTGCTGTTGACCTAGTGTGTTTCCTTACTAACAAAAAGAGAGGGTAAGGGATGTCTTGCTGGCTGGAGATCCACTTTATGGTCCTATCAGATGAGCCCTTACCTATGCTACACTTGGCTTGCCTTCCCAGTTGCATCAAGTTCCCTTAGCTCACCTCACTTGCTGCCCTCTGTACCATCTGCCAGCAAGCTGCCTGAAAGTCTCAGTGTTGTATTATGGATCTGATACATCCTCTGAGACATTATGTGTTGACAGTTTAGTCTTCAGCTCAGCAATGCTGAGAGGTGAAGAGCTGATCAGCTATACTTGAGGCCTCTCTCTGACACTACATACCATAATAAGTCTTGCCCATCCTTGCTTAACTTTCTCTGGTATTTTGTCCCAGCAACAGAGAGCTGAACAACACACTTGCCCTTCGCAATCATTTTCCCTCAGTTTCTCTTCTCTGCTTTGTTTTTCTTGTCCGTGACTTCGTTTTG
Organism: Sigmodon hispidus; assembly: GCA_004025045.1. Classification (NCBI taxonomy): domain Eukaryota; kingdom Metazoa; phylum Chordata; class Mammalia; order Rodentia; family Cricetidae; genus Sigmodon; species Sigmodon hispidus. Next base: position 52,152 of record PVIH01008008.1, read on the forward strand.
TTTTTCTTCTCTCTGCAGTGCAGTGGACTAAGATTTCCTTGGAAGAGAAGAACCCTTGTCATCAGGAGGCCGTATGGAAGGCTGGTTAAAAGAGCAGACTTTGAGACCAGAATGATGACTATAAGTTGTGGGTCAGTAGTTTTCTAGCTGGGTGAGATGGGCATGCTACTCTCTGGCAGTAATAGGCTTTTGCCATGAACTTCCATGTCCTTAGTTTATCCAGCTATATACATTGTTAACACTAATAAGACTTACTGTAGGGCTTTTGTAGGGTTAACATACAGAGAATGATGTCTGCCATTAGACACAGACAGAACTGGCTGACTGCAGGGTAACTGTTATGGGAATCACTAACAAGAGGGAACATAGACAGCATGCCACTGTGGTGTGTGTGTGTGTGTGTGTGTGTGTGTGTGTGTGTGTGTGTGTGTGCATTTTCCTATTGAACAGTGGGAGTATCTCCACAATTATTTAAACCTCTGTAGTCTTGGTCATCTGGCTTCTAGCATAGAGAATGATATTGCAGTCCCTGGTTTGTGCTGACATTTAATCCTGGCAGGGATTAAATTATGTAATACATTCTGTGCCTGAAACAGTAGGAGGCACATAGAGAGTCACCATGAAGTGGGCTGTTATTATTACTTTCCATCATCTGTGTTCCACAAGACTTTGCACTTTCTTATCAGAGCAGTTATTATGTTGTCTTATCACATTTTATGTATGCATCCTTGTTATCTGCAGAACTCCTGTTTTGCAACTCTAGGCCTCAGCACCTCATGGCTTATTTAGAAAAAGGGTTTTGATAGAGAAGGCAAGGCTGGAAGGAGCTTATGAAAGTGGTCCTTGACTCACACAGGCTAGGATAAGAAGAGAGAGATGCTGAAAGTGGGAACACACATACAAATATACCAGTGCACGGTGACGGCACGATGGCCATGCAGAGAAGCTCAGGGAAATGAGCCCTTCAGGTACCCTCATCATACCCACGCCCCACGTCCTCCTCCCCACCTCTCCCCTCCAGGATGGTGACAAATAGAAATGCCTATTGTTTAAGCTATCCATTCTGATGTATTTTGTTATGAAAGCTTGTTAATGTAATGTCAGATTTAGACTTTTGTTTATTCATTCAACAAATACTTCGGGAGCATGTACAATGTTCTGATTTGTATAATAGGATATACAAGACTGATAAAGCAAAGACAGACAAAAACAGCCTTCGCTCTCAGGAAGCATCGAGTCTGGTGGGAGAGACTGATAATCAAAAGATGAGGAAAGCCAGGATGGTTTGTGATGAGAAAGGGGATCATGTGCTCAGAATGAGGTCAGGTGGGAGCAGATAAGAAGGGGACATTCAGATGTGTCTGTCTTCGACACTGTCATAGTCCCGTGCTCACAGCCAGTACAACCCTGTTGACTTTTAGCTGGAGGAGCACTAGACTGTTTTATTGCTGTAACACAGTATCTGACATACAGGGGGAAAGGTTTAACTTAGGGTTCGTGGTTTATGTGGCTTCTGTCTGTGGTTGGATGGCTTTATTGTTTGGGGCCCATGGAGAAGCAAGCATTTCACGGAGAAAGAGCAAGAGAGGAAATGGTTCATGGTACATCCACCAGGAGCCAGCGCAAAGCAGGAGGAAGGAATCAGGGAAAGCCATCCCCTTTACATACCCCTTTCCCCACATCGACCCATTTCCCTAAGCCCCACCTTCCACAACTTGAACCTTGAACTCAGTAATGGATTAAAACACTGGTTAGGTCAGAGCCCTTGGGAGTCAATCATCTCTGAAATACAGGGATCCACATAGACACTCAGGGGTGTGCTTTTTAGTCTCCTAGGGGCCACTCAATTCAAGTTGGGAATGAAGATTTATCATGGCAGAAATCAGTTGTGTCTCTGTTCTCTGCGTGGGAATGTGAGCCTTCTTTGAGTTAAGGAAAGAGCCAAGGGGCAGGCTGCTCTGTGTGTGGCGCGCGCATGCGTAGATTATATGGGGTGTAGGAAACTTCCCCAGCAGAAGAGCTAATAGATGAAGAGCAGAGGAAGTGGGTTCTCACTTCAGCTGTGCCACAAGCTGGCTGTGACCTAGGCCCACACCCTTCCCCTCTCTGGATCTTCAGTTCCTCATCTTTAAAAACAAAGAGGTGGAGGGACTTTATCTCTTAGGTCCCTTGTGGCTCCATGAAGTCTTTCCTGAAAGCTCACAATGCTGAGGGGGTGAAAGCACAGAAGAAAAGGAGAAGGAGGAGGAGACAGAAAGAAGAAGGTCAGCAAGAGCAGACACCGAAAGGGAAAAAAGAAAGAGAGAACTAATGAACTGGAGGGGCAGGTGGAGCCCCATTTGTGGTTTTCTGCCTTCCTCATGTACATGATGTCCCTTAGCAACGATGGCAGCCCAGGCCCCTTAGCAACGATGGCAACCCAGGTCCCGTGGTTCATGGTAGTGCTGGATTCAGCTGTCTGAGCCTTGGCTGCACCAAGATATACAAACAACCAAATTCTACAAACGCTCTCTGCCCCAGTTTGCTTACATGCACGCTGGGCATAATGATATTGAAACCCCACAGATCGTGTGTGGATGGAATAGGATGATGATTGTAACATCTTTAATATAAAAACTGGAGCATGTAATTTTGCTACTGTCAGCATGACTAAAATGTAGGACTTGAATAAACTGAACTTTCAATTGTGTTCCAGGTAGTTTTTTTGACACTTTATACACTCGCTATCCTGCTGTCCCAGAGTTACATATGAATCCCATGAGGAATATAGTATATCTTTCTGTGTCCTATATTATAAAATATAAAGAAACAGATTCCTAAAAGAGAAGTTGGGAGAGTCATTGAGGATGATGTAGGCCTCTCTTTCCTTACAGTCCCATTTCAAAGCACTCTCTGTTAGCTATAGGTTACAAAAACCACGATTTTCCTCAGGTGTGATGTTAATTCCAAGGGATAGAGAGGTGCTCATGGAACAGTCATGAACTCAATGGGTCTATGAAAGCAGGACCTGGGTTTGAAAATGTAGAGAAGGGATGAAGTCTTAGAAATTCATGTTACTCTAAAATGGGATGCAAAGATCAGAGTCAGGTTATAAAAACATCAGTAGGAAATGGGCAGGGGAGCTGAATAGGATGCTGGCTCCAGAGTCTTGATTAGAGGGTGTGAAACTCAAAACCAAGGAGTCAGAACTCCATTCTGTGAACTTTGTGAAAATTGGTCAGATTATCATTTCACTTTATTTGTTTTATGTGTCTGTGTGAGCGCCTGAAGGTGTGTAGCTGTGCTGTGTGCATGCAGTTCCCATGGAGACCAGAAGAGACTGTTGAATCTCTTGGAATTTAAGTGCCTGTGTGCCTGTGAGCTGCCAACTGAGTGCTGGAGAACTGACCCTTGGAACCATCTCTCTAGCCTCATATTTTTGTCCCACTTTAGATTAGCAAACCATAATCATATGTGCACAACCATGATGCTAAGTGGTGAGGTTAAAGACTGCGGCTGTAATAGGGTGATGACTTGGATGGGATCATGCCTTGTAGAACACCCAGCACACCATCTCCCCAGATAAACCACATATTCCTACATTACTTGAAAACATGCTCGGGTAGCTAGTTAGTAGTCACTCATCCTATGCAATCTGATTTCTGTTTTCCAGGTTTTACATTATAGCTCACTAAATACTTGGTAAATGCATCTTGATGAAGGAACTTCCTGCTCCTGGAGGAAGACATGAGCCATGAGCCCCCCTTTTGGATGAAAAGAGATGATTTTGAAGAGTAGTTTCCAGAAGACAAACAGGGTAATTCATTAGGACATAATGAGACTATAAAACAGCTACTGATATTATTTGTTTGTTTGTTTTTACCCTAGACTAGTTTAGTGCTCTTGGAAAGGTGTAGGGCAGAGTATATATGCATATGCTCACTAGCAAATCTTTACTGATAAAGTTAGAAAGTTAAGGGGCTGGAGAGATGGCTCAGAGGTTAAGAGCACTGACTGTTCTTCCAAAGGTCCTGAGTTCAATTCCCAGCAACCATATGGTTGCTCACAACCATCTATGATGACATCCGGTGCCCTCTTCTGTATACTGTATACATAATAAATAAATCTTTTAAAAAAAAAGTTAGAAAGTTAAGAGGCTACAACCAAGACTATCTCAGCTAGGTGAGCTTAATAATTGGAAATCACTTATAATGTGCCCTTAATGGGTTTCTCTAAAACATTATAGCTCAAATCTCTGTATTTTAATTTGGACATCATGGTGGTTAATCTTGATTGTTATTAAAGAATAACAAAGAGATTAGTAAATTGACAAAAGTTTCAACTTAACAACAAAACAAAGAGATTGGTAAAACACCTCCTGGTGTGTTGGTAAGGTCATTTCCAGAGACTCTTGTTGACTTGTGGGACATCAATGGAGGGAGAAGACCCACCTTGAATGTGGGTCATATTAACCAGTTGGCCAGCAACCATGAAGAATAAAAGTGGAAAATGGAGGAGGCTGCCTTGCACTTGTAAGCTCATCTTTGTGAACAAGTGTGTCCATAGCAGGTGCCATCGCCCACATCATACACCAGACATCTGAGCCTTTGACTATCAATTCCCCAGGGAATTTCTAGGCCTATAGCATTGGACTGGTGTGTGTGTGTGTGTGTGTGTGTGTGTGTGTGTGTGTGTGTGTGCATCATCAGTTCCTTTTCCAGGCACTCAGCTTCAGAACTAAGCAGCTAGCGAGCATACTCGCTCTCCATCATGCAGACCAAATCACCAGCAATTAGCAAAGTACATGCTTTCTACGGAACTTCCAGGACAAAAATCTTTATTTTTTTTTTATGTACTTTTACATTTTCTAAAATTATGTAAACTTTTCAAATACAAGAGCCAATATACACACATTCATACACATATATATGCATGTGTGTATGTATATTGTATAATTGCTTCTGTTTCTCTGAAGAACTCTGGCTAGTACAGTTACTCATAGTCTAAACCTCATTCTGTGGCAGAATCTACATTTTTCTGCATGGAAATGGCTCCACCTGACCTCTGAAGAGCAGTGTCCATCTCTAGTGAAGCCTCCATGACATTTACTGTGGGACATCTTGGACATGACCATCCTTGCATCTAAGCTTCCTTATAAAAGAGAGAGCATGTGTTTGCTGTCTTTGTGTTCCTTAAGCTCTTATGTCTGTATTTGGAAATCCCTTAATTTTCTTTCCCTGAGTATCCATTGATTTTTAACAGGGAGACTTTTGTGTAGAGGTGATCACCTTCAGCCATCCATGTGCACTGGTATTCATTTATTTTACAAACAAGAAGTTTTAGAAGCACAACCGCTAACCACAGATCTTTGACTTAGTGATGAGGTCATCCTCCAAGTCAGCCAGATTGAAAGAAGCCACAGAAGGCATAGCAAGTTAAAAACGGTTCTGTTGACACTTCCTGGAACGCAACTGAATACCACTTACTGACTACTCAAGGTCAGGGGCAGTTACTGCAAGTGTGAGAATAGTGTGGAAAGAAGGTAGATCAGTTAGGGAAAAAAATAATCAGTTTTAAAACAGATATGAGTACAATATAACAGTACGCGGGAAAAAACAGCATACAAACCATAATTTAGCATAATCTCAATTTTATTGAATATATACTGTATTTCACCTATCATATATATTGCACACATACACATACATTTTATGTATACACACATGTATATACATGTATATACATATATATACAGAGAGAGAATCTAGGAGAAAAAGGCAATATTCTTAATCCTAGCAGAAACTGTATTCAAAAAGAGTATTCAGAAGTATAATTTTTTTCTTTGCTTCTTTATATGACCTTGCACTGTCAGATTTCCCTTAGTGTGCATTTGTTGGCCCAGTCATTCAGCAAATAGTTCTTAATGTATCAATGAGAATGAGTCAGCCATGTCCTAGACACTGGAGGTCAAATCAAGAGTAGTGAGCCAAGCTCTACATAGTGAGTAGCACACACCTGAAGATGTCCAGTGACTGAGAACAGACAGGCCACACCTCCACCTTCCATGAATGGTGCCTTTGAGCTGAGCTGAGAAGCTCAGAGTGCAGGGAGCAGAGATGTTCCATCCAAGGAAACAGCAAGACTTCTTTAAGTTCTGGTCTTCAGGGAGCCAAGAAGTCCAAAGTAGCTGGGACCTAGTATGCGGGGAATAGTAGCCTAGAGTGTGGGCATGTGCCAGCCCTCTAAGATCTGGGCTTCTGTGTGTATGTAGCAGGGCCACAGGAAGCATCTATGTTGGGATTGATAAAGATGGCTCTGATTACAGACCAGGAGACATGTCTGTGGTGGAGGTAAAATGAGAACAAGGAACCTATTAATAAAACCATTTTCTCCCAAAGTTTACCAGTTCAGTGACACAACTTTCTGCATCTATAAAATGGGACGATAATAAAAATGAATGTTTCTATGGAATCTTTAGTATTTAAAAATAAGAATGCTGTGTGTGCCCTTGCTTACCTTTTCTAAAAGCATGGGAACTTATCAGGGGCCAAGCATTTTTATTCCTCTTTTATCTCCCATCACATTGCCCTGAATGTGTGATTTGTTTTTAGCGTGAGAACTTACCTGCTGAGGTCTTTACTCTGAAGAAAGAGAGAGATCTTTTTTCAAAGCCTAGTTTCTGCACTTCAGAAACTTCCTGAAAGAGGCAGCTGCCAGCAAAGTAGGGAGACAGAGAAACACTGACTTGTAGAGACCCTCCCCTCTCCCTGCAAGGGCCATGATTTTCAAGAGAGATCCCACCTGGGAAAAGAACAGAAATGGCTCCTGGAAAGGAGGTCCCACTTTGTACAGAAGCACCTGTATCACTCCCTTGCATGCTGGGAGATGAGAAAGTGTAGGACTTGGCCTATTTATAGTTGGGGGAAGTGAGGCACAAAGTAACAAAGTGACTCAGAGGCCAAGGATTTCTGACTTTAGAGCCTCCGCTTGGCTAATGCGAAAACCAGACTCCCCTTCCAGAGTCATGTAGTGAGGGGGAAGGCATCTGCTTGTGCTGAAGCGGCAAGGAACACCAAGAGTAGGGTGGCCTAGCGATGCGGGACAAACATCTTCTGCAGAAAGGTTGACAAATGCTCTGATGCCCTAACCAACGTTCTCATGATACAAGATGGGCTGTAGAGCTCATGGTATGAAACAGAACAGATCAAAGAAAAGAGCTAATCAAAACTGGAGTGAGTCAGATGATAATCCGCGTGAAGAGCGCACAGACTCAGGCAAAAAATAGACCAGAGACACTTTCCCAGGAGACGCGGAGCTCAGAGATACTCAAGTGAAAAGTCCAGGAGTACGAGGGAGGGGGCAGGGCGAAGAGTCACACCCAGCACACAGCCTTTGCTGGTGGACCAGGGACTGGGCTGAACCGTCTGGTCCCATTCTGAATCAATTATCAGCATATTTCCTCCCAGACAACTCTGGGTTGAAGTCTTTACTATCGGAACACGGCTTAAGAGTAGACGTCAGAGATCTCAGAGCACCTGTGCGCACTCCTGATGCACTCATGAAGTGTTTTGGGTTTGGGAGGCTTTCCTTTGCTAAGTGGTGTGAACAGGTAGCATTCTTAGAAGATCTGCATTTGTGGCTCAAGGAAACTACCAGCAGCTTTTAATTTTAAAGACAATGAGGATTAGGAACTGTGGTTGAGGCTGAAGACTTAAAAGAGGCAATCTGTCCCTAACCCCAGACATTTTCTACTCAGAAAGAGGAAGGACTGTTGTTTCAATGTGTTTTTCTGCTAGTTTCTTTGCCTCAGTGTGTTCTCCAGGAAAGGAGGTAGAGAGCAGCCAATCCGGGGCTTATCTCTTCCATTGGGGGCAGACCTCTCAGAATAAGGATTAGTGACTTTCTGAAGAAGTCTTAAATTCCTTGGAAGTTTGCTACTTTGTGGATGGGAATTAACATAATCGCTCATGGCATCAACTTTTACTGAGTCTCTGCCACTCAGTGGCAGGAAGTCTCTGGGTTCTTTGCGTCTCTTTTATCACTGTTCATTTTTCCAGGCAGGGAGATATAGATATTGTCATTCCAGTTCTTTATTTTTTTACAAGGGGAAAGAGTTCATTCTCGTTTGGAAGGCTGAAGAGGTGGGATTTGAACCATGTTGGAGTATGTTATGTTCCTGGTTATCTCAGATAACCAATATGGGTTTTATCAAATGCAACAAGATCAGTCTCACAATCCAGTTTCTTCTGCACACTTTCTTCTTTGCCAAGTGGGGTCACAAGGTCTAGATAACATCTGAAGTTAATAGGCCCCTCTCAGAAGGTCCAGGGAGTGATTCAGGGTTACTAGACTATAGAAAGGCCTAGATAAGAACAAAGAAGGGTCCTTCCTGTTAGAGGGCAAATATCTCTGAGGAAGAAGCTTGGCTTACAGATATTAGGGAATCTAATAAGGCAGGCATGAAAGGGATGGATATAGCCCTCGGAAAAGATATAGAACATGGTGATTCCTTGTAAAGGAAGTTGCTGGTGGAGGCCTCTCTGCACATGTGAATGTGCTTGTAACAACAGTCGAGAAAACTTCCTACAGGGAGCAAGGATATCCTCTGGTGTCCCCTGACAGCATTCCATTTCTGATTTAATAAGTCTCCAGAAACCTACTATACTGTTCCAATTGTTAGGAAGGTCAGACTTCACGTTGAACCAGGCACCTGCTTCCCGGATGTCTGTATCACTTGAGTATCTGCCCTTCGGTTTATAGCAACCGGGTTCCATTTCCTTCTTACCCAGCAGCCCACTGGATATATGAAGGCAACTTTCAGTTTTTATATTGGTGTTCTCCAAAGTGTGCCTAGCAGAGCAGCCGGTTTGCATGATGTTACTAGGTGTCCTTATAAAACAAACAGATAAAACTGACTCCATAAATAGCATCTGTGGGCAAGCCAGGTTAAACCGGGCCAGCCAGGTACACTTCCTGTCAGGGTCTCAGGGTTTTTATGATGTGACCAGAGCTCAGATTCCAAAAGGGAAATACAAGGCAGCTTATTCTTTAACCCTTTAACCCTGGAGCCTCAGTTTTCCCCCAGTCACCCTTTGCTGGTTTCCATAAGTGCTAGGAGAAATGGCATTTACAGACTTTTCTAGATGCTGCTGTCATGTTCTCACACTGAAAGCAGGCTGACTTTTGCTACTTGTTTAGTTAGTCAGAGATTTTTCTTGTCCTCTCAATTTTTCTCTCCCAGGGCTATGAGATACCAGTATTGCATGCTCACTTGTTTTTTTTTTTTTTCCCCTTTTCTTATTTTCTTCTTTGCTTTGAGACAGGGTTTTTCTGTGTAGCCCTACCTGTCCTGAATTTTGCTCTGTAGTCCAGGCTGGCCTTGAACTCAAAGATCTACCTGCCTCTGCCTCCTGAGTGCTGGTACTAAAGGTGTGTATCACCACCACTACCCAGTGATCAGTCTTTGAATGCCCCATGAGCAGAAAATATTCTGAAAACAAGCAGGTATCATGTATAACATACAGGACAAATTTTCAAAGGAAAGTATCTTCTTTTTAAATTTAGATTTAACTGGGTGGTCTACATTTTAATTTGCGGAATCCGAGATCCTTTCACTTAAAAAAAAATGACCTTTTGCCCCCTGCATAATAGAATAGACTATGTCTGAGACACAGGGGGTTTGGAAGTTCTTTTCAGCCCTGCTTTTCCATGAGATATTTTTAAAGGAGAGGTAATTACATTTTTATGGATTATTAGAGTCCAGTCTGAGGTTGACAGACACCAGATATCTTTTTGAATCTACTAGAAAAATCCAGAAGGTCATTTCCCACCCTTTACCCTTGCTTGTAAATATGTCTATGTTTTGCTAAATGTTAATTTTAGAGCCCTCTTTGTCTATATACTATTGCTAAATAGCCCTAAATACTTTTATTTAGAAGCTTCTTCTCATCGTCTAGCTATTCATTTAGAGTGAAATTAACAAAAGCAAGACAAGCTGTGTGTCTTTGTGCCTCTGCCGTTTTCCTGGCAGTTAGCAACAACTTGGACATAGAAAACTGTTTAGCATGAATGAATGAATTACTCACAATCTCCCTTGGAAAGCTGAATAAACCACATTGGTTAATACTTAGGGAAGAGGTTGCCAATGCTTTACCTCAACCTTCGGATGTGTCATCCCACCCCCCCAAGACTTTCCCAAACCTATTACTGTACATGCCACTCACCTGTGCTGAAGGCGATTCTGTTGGAGGATGTTGTGCAAAACAAGAACATCTAATTGCTATGATTAAAATAAAACATTTCAACCACACACAAGATGTTTTTTAGAAATTGAACTACTTCCAGGAGCCTGCAGCTTTTTTTTTCTTTTATTGAGGTGTAGGACTTGGCCCTTAAAACAGGTTGGATCATCTCCAGTGGGTGTGGGATTGGGGTAAATTGGCTGGCTCTTTCCACAGAAATGTCCTGAACTTGGAGTCTGAGCTGCTGGCTGGACAGGAATAGGGAATGGGACCTAGGGTCCTACCACTTCACAGTGGGGAGCAAGGGCCTGAGCATGAAGGACTTGAGGATGCTGCTTTTAGCCATGTTTGCTAGAGCTGACCAAGCTTATGGCTTATCAGTAGTGACAGCATTCAGACAGAGCCTGCACTGGCTTATCTTTAGCTTGACACCTGTGGCTTCAGTGCTGAGAGCTGTCAATCCTGACTGAGATGAATGTAGCCAAAAGGAAAGGTCCCCAGGGAGGGGTCCTGGGTTTTAGGAGAGTGACAGAGTTGGGAAGCACCATGGACCTGGTGTTTTTGAAGAATAAGCTGAAGATTGGAATTGAAAATCAGCTCTTCCTTGTGCTTATGCTAGTTAGCCTCAGTCTTCCTATCTGTGAAATGAACTGCCCACATTGACCTTAGAGTTATGATGAGTATTAGACACAATGGCTGACTTGAAGTCCTTTGTAAACTGTGGAGGACTGGGTCAGCCTGGAAGGTCAACATACCCAGTGTTCATTTGAACATGACCATCTTCAGCAGCTCAATGGGGTTACAAAGAAGATTGCCCAACTGAGGAGAAAGAAACATGTTTCTACACAGCCTGAAGCAAAAGGAAAATATTCTAGAATTCTTCTTAATTAGGGAAGAAAACATTTTCTAAGACCATTTTGGAAAACAAAATATTAGTGGGTAGAAGTCTTTGTGATATGAACAAATTCCCTAGGGACATCTTTATGAAGACACAGGCTCTAGGATTCTTTAAATTCCTCCTGAATGTTTCAGTGATTTCCCTGGAGCCTGTCACTAGCTCTGCCCAAGGCCCTCCTGGCTTTGTTGTTAAACAGGAGCCCAAATGTACACAATCACAATTCCAATGCACTGAAGGGAACATAATGTGGGGATTATGGCTGATAAATTCCCTACTACTTCCTCCATTGCGAGACGCCATCCTCATTGGAGGAAAGATCTCTATGTGTAAATTTGTGTGTCTATATGAGTTGTTATATTGTTCCCTATGTTTATGGCTTAGAGTTGCCCACTGTGTGTTAAGAGTACAGCAGCTCCTGGCTGCCAGAGGCCCTGCTTACAACTCTGAGAAGGCACAAGGCAATCTTTATGCAATCTGACCTTCCCATCCTCTTCTTACCCAGGCCAAGAATAGTCAATAATCATGTTCTGAAAGAAACCCCACCTTATCACTGGATGCTCTGAGCCAAGAGGAGGAGGGACTGGGCAGGAGGCACATGCATGATGCCAGTCAGCCAAACCCAGAGGAAGCAACAAAGGCAGAATGCTCCTTCCAAACCCATTGCTTTCCCAGTTTTTTTCCCCAAGAAGTGGTTTAGACCTGGTAAAGAAAGTACTTCTTACCCTTAAGTGCCCTCTGGTGCTTTTTCTTTCTCTGATTAATCTTATATATGTTTCTAAAATACATGTTAATAAATACCTATGTAAATATTCATTTTAAAGAATGAATGCATAAATGTAAAAATTTCTTAAATATATCTTTAGGGATAGCTCTCAAAATAAAGACCTGACCTCTATGGTCAGTACATCATCGCTGGTGTAGACATGCTCTTGGCATAAAGATCGTTATCCTAATGCAACCCCAGACTCTTCATAGTGTGGCTCCCTTGCTTGCAGTTACAGGGACAGTCTGCCCATCTTCCCCACATACCAGTTGCACTTACTTACATGTGCTTGATTTTTCTGATGCAAGAGACTTCCTGTTAACACAAGGCACTGGCACATGCTTTTCTCTCCAGGTAGCATGATTCCCTTCTCTTCCCTCTTCTAGAATTATCTACTTATCTTTTAGATGTCTGCTGAAACTTCATTTCTTTGAAGGTACCTTTTCAGACTATTCTGAATTAGTCAACTTCTCTAAAAGCTCCATATTACCTATATAGTATCTTTCACAATTACAACTTTATACATGCCCACATATTCTAATATTCTATTCTATTCAGTGTGTGTGTGTGTGTGTGTGTGAGAGAGAGAGAGAGAGAGAGAGAGAGAGAAAGAGAGAGAGAAAGAAAGAGAGAGAGATATGTTGGGAAGTAGATATGCATTTTAAAGAATTATTTTTCTCATTAGGTATAAACAAAGCAAAAATAAACTTTTATTGTTGTTAAGTCACCAATTTCCAGTACCTAAGATTTTTCTGGCACATAATAAGACATGTAATGAATCAAGGGTATATACACTTTTATGGAATGAGGGGTGAGCACATGGACCTGTGTACACTAGCTAGTAGTGTGACCATGATTACATGATATGACATGTGTACTTATTTGGAGGATATAGAAGTATAAAAGTGTGTCTAGAAATTAATGTGTGTGTGTGTGTGTGTGTATAGGGGAGAATTTTAAGACTGATCTTTATCTTACTTATGTATGTTATATATGAATATTAATATGGAGGTACATAAAAATGAACATGTATATATATTTGTGCAAAAATAGATGCATGAACATCTTTACTCATATGCCTGTAGATATATGTCTTAGTTCATTTTTCTGATGCTATAACAGAACACATGAGACCATTTTCATTTATAAAGAAGAAAGGTTTATTTTAGCTCATGGTTCTGGAGGCTAGGAGTCCAAGATGGTTTAGTTATGTCTGTTGTCTTCAAGCTTGATGAGCAAACAGGTATAAACAGGAGAAACAAAACAGAAGCAACAGCTTCCCTTTATATCAATCTGCTCTGTAAAAAAGACCCACTCCCTGGAGAAGGGCATTATTCCTTCTTAATGATGTAAACCACCCTTAAAGGCCCCACCTCACAACACCACCAAAATGGAAACCAAATTAGCATATGACTCTTAGAAGAGACCAAACCATGTTTAAAATACAGCAACATCAAAGTAAGAGTCTGTGTGCTTATTTGGGTGTGTGCAACTGTGGACACATGCATATGTATGAGTCATGCTATTCTTTGAATCTGGGTGGGTCTCCTTTCAGATTTCTATGTAGGAGCATTTATGTACATCAAGAGAACTGATTCACATAGATTGTAATGTGGTTTGACTTAGCCCAAGGTAGACCATTGTGAAGAAAGGAGCTATGGGCTAGGAACCAAACTGAGTGACTGCTTCCCCAGTACCATGTAGAGGGTTGGGGAGCTGGTGACAGTGGTGCTGTTGAATATCACATTGGGATTAATCACAATTGTATTAAATACCTTGATGCTGGAGATATTTTATTATTATCCTCTTCCTCTTTCATGTCCCATTTTATCATTGTTAAATCCTTTCAACTTACATTGTTTTATTAGAGAAAGGAGGAACATCGGGATTCTGTTTATTGGACAGAGTAAGTTTATGTGTCTGAACACACACAGCCACGAAGGATGGGAAGTATAAGGCCTCACAGCCATGCCTGTATTTTGTACTCTGGAGCAGGAAGTAAAGAAGTCAATGATATGATGTCCAGGGCACCCGGCTCTGGTCCTGGGACATCTGTTCTAAAATCCTCTGGGAACTTGATACCAAATGCAGTTTTCTAGTCTCTGACTGTGTTGGGACTAGCTAATTAAATTTCAGAGATGGGGCTTAGGCATGTGTATTTTCTCAGGAGGGCCCCCCAATTCTTTTTTTGTATGTTCTGTAATGTTTGGGACTCATTTTGGATTCAAGAAATTTAAACTGATGCTACTACCGCCCCCCCCCCAGATCTGTAGAAAAAGATTGCTAAGACTGACAACCTGACACCCTGAAGGGAGACCTTCCCCTCTTCTCTTTCAGGCTGAGGACATGAGATGAGGAGGTTTTACCATGGGGCATTCTGGGCAATAGAACAAGAAACAGGAACAAAAATGTCTGTGAGCAGACTTGACAGATTATGACACATATCAGAAGGCCTGTAAGTTTCTAGAAAAAGTCACAACCAGCTCATAAACAAACAAAGAAACAAATGAAAAACTCAAGATAACAAATCCCAAGCCTAAAGAACAATGGTTAGAGTAGTCCACAGTATGGAAACACTAAAAGGGCTTTTCTATAAAGAGAAAGGCTAGCCAGAAAACCAGCAAAAAAACTGGATGGTAAAGAAAATCCCCCAGACAAAGGCACTTGGGACTTTTCGGCACAGAGCATAGTTTTCAAACACAATGTGGTGAGGTTGAAAAGCAGGCAGGAGTCTCTAGGATTCCAGTTCTGCTGTGTCATGGGTATTACTGTTGTGACTGTAAAAGTTGTTTTCTCTTCCTGGATATGAACACATTTAGAAAGTTCAGCTTCCCCTCAGAGTGTCTGAAAAATAAACGGAACAACCCAGGAAAGACGTTACCCTCTTGGCTTCTGCACCAACTTGCTGGGTCATCCCAAGTCACCACACACCTGGGCTGCAGAGATAGTAGGCTCTGAGAGAAAGGAGGAGTAAATCGGGGGTGCATCCTGGGCTTCTAGTGCTCCAACTGACTAAGGCAGAGAAATGGGGGAAGCATAAAGTTTTGAGGTGTCAAGGCCTCACTTAAGTCAGAGCAAACTACTGTGTCCCCAGATGTCTCTGGCAGCCCTTCATATCCAGCAAGAGACATTCACTCCCGTTCTGTTTGAACTATATGGAAGTGGTTGGTGCTGGAGTTCCACGAGGTGTCAACCTGTCTAGATGGTATGGGTTCTTCCTGGTGTTCCCAGGATCACAATGAATCAGACCCTTCAGAGATATGTTCCTGGAGTGTGACAGTTATATCCCACCCACCATTGCATCTCCTCATGTAGGCTCCCCGCTCTTCCTTCCTCTCTTCCCTGCTTTCCTCTAGGGAGGAGAAACCGGCATCTCCTGTCAGGCTCTGGTTTCACTCTCCTGAATCATGTGACCTTGGGTAACTTAGCCTCTTCAAGTCACTTTTCTTATTCATAAGGTGATAACAAACATAATAGTACTAGGTTTTAAAGCTGCTTCTGGACACTAAATGGAAGCCTGATGACTGTTGAGGCAGTGATTGGTCCCACAGCATTCCCTATAGCTCTTCACTATGTTCCTGCTGAGCTCACAAGAGGTGCTGTTGGAATAGAGACCTTGAATAGACTAATCTGAACAAAAGTCAGCAGGCAGGGCTAGAGATATGGAACAATACAGAAAGAATTCAGGCCTGAGAGTTCAGTGGACAGTTTTCCATGTGCTAAAAACAAGCCAAGATCATGCTTTCACCAAGACTTAGAATAGAAATAGCTGTTTCTTCCTTCATCATGGATGGCAGCAGGAAGCATTCTGTTTTATTTATAATGTTTATGTTTCTAAAAAACATATTTTTCAAAATGTAGTCTGATTTTTCAAAACTTATATGTTTATATACCTTTGAAAATAGTAGACCTCATTGTTCTTTAAAAAGTGTTCACAGCTGTTCATATTACAAAGCTCCAAAGAACTTTCTGAAGGGCAGATGCTTGGATATTCAGGTCCAAGACATTCTGAGTCCAACTTTCAAAGAGTGGTAGTTCTTTTGTACGCCAATGTATTTGGGGTTTGGGAAGACATTTTATCATCAAGCAAACAGATCATCAAAATGATAATATCTGGATCATGTTACATATAGAAGCATTTGAGAGAATATTTGTGAAAGTATTAGCAGTGAATGCAAACCACTATTGAATAATCTAATTCTACAATAGTTAAAAATATATTTATATACACTTGTATAATAAGCACGCTTCAAACTAAGGTTAAAAGCGTGAATGTAAAACTCAACAATGCTTGTCTTTGGATGATAACATGGTGTGTGACTTAGCTTTCTTGGTGCTTCCATATGCTTTAAAGTATTCTAAAATAGGCATCTATTACCCATTTAATGAGGGGAAACAAGGATTAAAAATAAAGGCAAAGTAGCCCGATTTGCCACACAGAAGACATCCTGAACTCCTACAGATACTGGAGATGAAGTTAGTAGCTCACGTGACCCAGAGTACTCCTCTGGAGACAGCATAAAATGTATATATATATATATATATATATATATATATATATATATATATATATAGAGAGAGAGAGAGAGAGAGGAAGTGGCCTGCCACAGGTTCTCCACCCTGAACATTAATGGCTGGGCTACCACCGACCTTAGGTCTCTGGGTTGGGGGATAGACCATTTGGAGTATTCTGTGCTCGCCAGGGACCTGTGTAGCTTCCTTCCTGCTCTGTGAGGGTGACTGGCAGACCACAGGAAGTTCAGTGATTCTGAGGGTGGAGAAGGATGTAATAGCCTTTGCAGAGAGACCTTTGTAGCTCTCATTACTCTCTCTGTGGGAGTTAGTAGGTCATTTGCAGACATGGGAAGAGCAGCTGATGTAAAGGTCTAATAATGTGGAAAACTGCTTAACCTTATCGCTCTATTTCTGGGTGCTCCCCATGGTCCAGGACTGTTGAGACCCTGATTTCCCTGGGAGGTTTTCCAGTTATGAATGTGGTGAAACCTCTGAAATCCAGGGGAATTGCAGAGAAGGCCAGCTGGAGTGATGAATATAGGGCAGTCCGATCTATTATTTTCAAGAAATGGGATTATAGATGTGGAAGGCGCCTAGCCCAGCTTGATGTAGAAGACTTGGTACTTCATCCTTAAGAGTGATTCATCTTGAATGCTTCCAAAGAAGGAAGGCTCATTATGGTGAAAGAGAACCTATTTTACATTTCGGAAAGTATTCTTTACCTGCCCCGGAATCTGCCTATACATGAGGCCATGTTTGTGCTCTGGTCTTTACAAACAATAGACACTGCCTTACCCTCACACAGTCTTCCAACACTTGATAGCACCTCACAGCCTGTCCTGGGCAGACTGACTATCTTCAGACTGCTCGGCTATTATTTCCATAACAAATGTCATCAGCTCTAACTAGAAACATGAGATATTTAGAAATCTCTATTTAGCCTCTACATGAACAGCTGTACAAATTCAGGGCTTAGCATGGTTTGAATACTATCTGTAGTGGCTTCATTTTACAGATAAGCAAACTGAGGTCCCGAGGAAACTGCCTTCCTGGACTATAAAGAGAGAGGGAGGGAGGGAGGCAGAGAAAGAAAGTGAGGGCCTGAGCTGAGACCCACCCCTCTTCCTAGTTGTAGGAATTAAAGTTAAAATCACCTTATGTCACTGAACCTTCTATTGTTCACAGGACACCATCATTTCTTTTGGGTGTGGTGTGGTCCACCTCCCCCCCCCAAAGTTTTACTATGTAACCCTGAAGCTGTCCTGGGACTCACTCTGGAGACCAGGGTACCCTTGAACTCACAGAGATCCACCTGCCTCTAATTGATTCAAGGTGTGAGTCAGCCCTGAAAGACACCAGCATTTCAAGCTCCTGAAAGTGCCTGGAAAATTTGCTCTCCAAAGTATTTTGAACATTTTCTCTCTCAAATTATATTTGTATTGCCTGTCCATAAAGTAAGGCTTAGCACAGAACTGACTCTGTGCTTTACTATGCAGCCGAAGGGGAGAACAGAGGTTAATACTGTTAACGAGAAGTGTCACTCAAAGTGCGTGACCCCTCCTTCCTTGTAGTCAGAAAATAATTGCCCTTTACCTTAGAACACTAGATTGAAACAGACAGCATACCTCCAGGACAGCCCAGAACAGTGTCCACAAGGCTTAGCTACCCATTCAACTTTCAAGACCTGCCTGGATTTGGAACTGAGGGTGACTTTGCTGGGACTTGTGGCAGCCTTTGGTTTTTACTCCGTTGTGTTCACTTTCAGGTTTCAGATCCTTTTTTCTATTTGGTCTCATCCTCTAAGACAAGATGCATCCAAGACCCAGAGAAGTCAACAGGGCACCTCAGTGATTGATTTCAGGCCCCAGACCCCAGCCATCCAACAGTCACATGTTTTGAAGGGACATTCCATCTTGCCCCCACCCACAACAACCTGCCTCTTCTCTCAACAAGGTATTGCATTTCCAGTTCTGACGCTTGTTTTGGCACACATCATAAGCTTCTCCCCGCCTCCCCCTGCCGCTTGCTTCCTGCTTTGCATGGGTGCTAGACTTCTTGAGTTCTCAGATCATGCAAACCTAGGTTCTGGTATTTACTTGGCAACTAACCGGCTCTGTGGCTTTTTGAAAACTAGTTGCTTTATTTGCTAGATGACACCTATTCTACCTGCATCTGAAGATGGTAAAGATGACCCAGTGCTCAAGAGTGGCCTAACATAACCCTAGCCTTCATGGTCCAGAAGGGGGAGACCACAGCCTATACTTCTCTCTTGCGGCACACAGCAGGCATGCTACAAATATCCACGGATGCTTTCTGGTGTAGATGGATTTTGGCAGCAAATCCAACATCACAAACATTCTTAGCAGCATGTAAGGACAGCTCCTATTCCCAGGCTCCTGTCCCCTCCTAGATTCCTTGTCTCAGTAATTATCTTGCATGCAGGCCCACCCTGGTCTGCCACCATTCACACCTGTCAGCTTGCATCTCAGGGTAAGGTTCTCACTTGACAGACTCTGAGAACTTGCTGTCCAGGCAAAGAAAACTTTATGGTGACGAATCCAACACAAACCTTATGTAACTAGCATGTCAACAAACCGGAGACACAGAGGAACAAGGGGAAACAAAACTACATAAAAGGTTAAAAAAAAAAAAAAAAAAAAAAAAAGGATTGCAATAGGCCTGTGATGTTCCTGTTCTCCAAGTCCCTTAAAACTGACCAAAGGTCTTTCAAGTTTAAAGCATTCCTAAGGGGACTCAAACATTGCAAAAGTCTCTTTTAGCTGAGAATTGACGTTAACTTTCATAGCTTAAATTTTAACAAAGTACATTAGAAGTACCTTTAGTCAAGAGTATGTATGCATAATATTGGCTTATTTATTAATAATGTTTCTTCTCTACTTCATTAACAAAAAGTAACAAGCATGTACTTAAAATATATATAAAAATATATATTGGCCATATACATATATACACACACATGTATATACATACATATGTATGTGTGTGTAGTTTCTTGAAATTACTTGCTGGTCATAAAGAGTTAAGGGAATCTTCCAACTTCCCTAACGCAAGAAATAACCTAGTAGATTCTTTTTTACTAAAGCAAAGTTTTTGTTCCTTTTGCAGAGTATTTATTTAGTTCCTGATTTTCATATTAAAGATACAAAAACATTTGCCCTGATGACTACAGTATGGTACAGCCCCATGGAAAAGCCCCACAACTCAGAGACGGGCAGAGCTCAGTGGTGATGCTCTCAAAAGAACATAGCAGTTCCTGGCAGGCAGTGGGGATCCTGGCTTACCCCTGCTCTTGCATCTCTGTTCACTTACCTGGAGAAGTTCCTTTCCCCTATTAGGCTTTCAGGCTGTTTAAATTATGAGCTCTTCTAAATCCAAGACCCTGTGAGGCTATGCGGTATGAGAAGAATATATGGAGAGGCTTGCTGTACCTCCAGCCATGAGGCCCAGAAGAGGAAGAGGATGGTAGAGGAGACTGCGGTATGAAAACCTTGACCTAAATGCTAAAGCACAGAATAATATACATTGCACTTTGCACAGCATGGGCTTAGCCTCCATCTGAGAGATCGGTGCTCACCAGAGCGCCCCCCTCCCCATCATTGAGCTTCTGAGAAGCAGAGGAGGCTGGTGTTGGGGACCTTGGACAGTAGGGAAAGTAGATGGAGAGTCAGCTTCATGAGCGGAAGAAATGGCACCGAACCTCGCAGGCTGATCCTTTTCCAGCCTGGTGTTGCCAAGGAGGACGATCTGCTCTGTGAAACCTGGGCCATGCTCTGGCTCCAACACACAGGCAAAAATAGAATGGGGTTGCGAGAAGAAATGTGTTTACTTTTGTGATTTCCCTCTGTGCCTCTTAAGAGTATTATAATCTCTCGGCAAACAGGCAGTGAGGGCCTGCGGGCCTCACCTCCACTGATAAACTCTCCAGAATAACTCACTTATGAATCTAAAACATTAACTTCTTGGGACAACTACCTGGGCAGCCGGAATACAAGTTCAGAACACAAGTGTGACAAAGAAAAAAGGAGAAGAGCTGAGGGACTGTCACACCTGAGTGACTGGGGAACAACCCCTTCCCAGGTGTCAACAACACAACATTTGTAGTAAATAGCAAAACCCAGCTGACTTAGATTTTCAAAGTTTACACCAGGCTTTCTGGTAAGGATTACTTTACCCTTAGTGGTAACAGGTCATGGCTGAGGTTATTTTTGGCTATGATTTATAAAGTTGAGGGGTGATACTGGAATTAACTGGGTACAGGTCTGCTGCTAAACATCCTATAGTGCATGGGAATGCCAGGTGTGAGAAAGCCTGATTTACACAGAAGAATAGAGAATCAGGGGAGAGGAGACATGAACATCGGAAAGGAGGAAGAAGAGGCTAAACCCGTCCATGTTCAGGGGTATAAAGTATTCACCAGCTATTATGGTTTAAGGCTTTGCTCTCTATGACCAAGGTCTTTGCTTTCCCTTGGAAATTTGAGATTCTCGAGTAGCTTTTACACAGGACATCTCTCTTCTCCTGAATACACCAAGCCCTGTTTGCAGTACAAAGAGACAGCAATGATAGAAATACACACAGATTTTCTAACAAGTAGGGCTGGAAGGTGGGTGGCAAGAGCATGCCACCCATAACTCTGTCCCTGTGAGTCAGGGTTTCCAAGGTGACAACACAGAATAACAGCTGTAGGACACATGGGGTTATGCTGTGAGCAGGCGGGACTGATTTGGGGCACAAGTGAAATTAGGAAAGATTCAGGTTTGCATCTGGAGATCCAAAGGCACATGGAAGGGTCAGGCAATCAGTGCATGCCTTTCTGGTATCTCTCCATATTAAGCCACTCAGCAGTTATGACACCTAGTTACCTGTGGTTTCCAGTGGGAAAGACAAGGACACTCCAGAGTCAAGAAGTTTTGAGAAACAGGTGCAATGAAATCATGGTCAAACAATTTATTTACTGTAAACTTTAGACTTTGCTCAGAAAAACAACTGAAGCTGTCCCTCAAATCCTACAACACTCCACTTGAGCAAATAAGTAGAGTGGGAGAGAGAGTCTATATTCACAGCAGGAAGGTCCAAGACACAGGATTGTCAAGTCCGAGGGTACAGGAAGGAAAATTTCCTTCAGATACAAATTACCAGCAGCATTATATAGTATCCCTAATACTTGACCAATGAGGTAGATACATGAAAAAGTCATTAAACATACAGACATGGTCCTCGAGGACCAACACACTTTAGACACAAACTTTGAAGTTCCATACAAAGAGGAACTGAACTGTACAAGAAACACATAAATATTCAAATACAGTCTCTCTCTCCTCTCTTTTGCAGCTTAAAAAAATAAAAAAAAAAAAAGGCAGAAGGATGTCTCCCTTCTGCAAACCTCTATACACTTTTATTCTAAAGTTATTACACTCGAGTTAAATAGTCTGGTTAGTGTCCTGTCAGGGAGGGGTCTTAGAAAGCAGAAAGCCTGCATTACAGCGGTGAGTCATTCGTACAACAGTTCCTCCCTTGGGAATCAAGGCTAAGGCTAGGCACAGTACCTTGACAGTTCCCAAAGCTTTCAGTGCCTGGGGGGTCCTCACATAGCAGCTCCCTTTCTTTTTCCTGCCCCAGCTGACATCCACTCGTCTCCACTGTGTATTCTGCTTTACCATTGCTATTGCTGGAGTAACCATTCCCATAGGCTTTCGAAGAAGACCTGCGGAGGCATAGAAGCTCCTGGAAGGCAATCCTGAAATCTGGACTCCGACAGTAGATAAGGGGATTGAAAGCCGAGTTGACGTAGCCCAGCCAGTTAAGGAGGATGTAAACTTCCTTAGGGATGAGTTTGTCCTGGATCACATGCACGATGTTGACAATGAAGAAGGGTAGCCAGCAGAGGGTGAATGTGCCCATGATGATGCCCAAAGTCTTCAGGGCTTTGTGCTCTTTCAAGCAGAACTTGGAAGATCTTCGGAGTCCGTGTCCACTTCTCCCATCTTGCTCCAGCTGGCTGAGGTTTTGGGAGTGGAATCTTCCCTCAGCTTTGTCTATCTTCTGGAGCTGCCTTTTGGCCACCTGGAAGACCCTGGAATAAACAAAAACCATGACCACCAGAGGCACGTAGAAAGACACAATGGAGGAAGCAATGGCATAGGCCTGGTTCGTGAAAAAGTCACAGCAAGTCTCCTTGAGATAACAGTCAATGGCATCCTGGTGGGTGGCACGGTACCAGTGCATCTGGATGGGCAAGAAAGAGGTAAGGCCGGATACGATCCACACCATCAGGATAATCATTCGGGCCTTATTCTTGGTCAGCAGACTCTGGTACTTGAATGGCGATGTGATAGCAATGTAGCGATCCACTGCAATCACACACAGGGTCTCGATGCTGGCTGTGACGCACAACACATCAATGGAAGTCCAGAACTCACACCAGAAGTTGCCAAAATTCCACATTTTCATAAGGATGTGACTGGCCCCAAAAGGCACCACCGCTAGGCCCATGAGTAGATCAGCACACGCCAAGGAGGTTATAAAGTAGTTGGTGACGGTCTGTAGTCGCTCGAACCTGGCAATAGCTGTGATGACCAGCACGTTGCCAAACACAATGGCCAGGACAATAACCGACATGACGATGGCCATGCCTACTACCCACGCTTCGTCCCGTTCCTGGGTGATGTTGTGGTCTGGAGCACGGCTTCCGTTGGTTGCTAGCAAGAAGTTGCTGTCGTTCCCGGGTGGCTCCATGGTTGGCAGACGAGCAGGTAAGCGCACCGGCTTTCAGCGCCCAGGCGCTCTCAGCGGGTGCACCTCCGACAAGGCGCAGCCGGCCGGGGGCGGACTCCTGGAAGCTTCATTCAGCCTCTGTAGGTGGCTGTGCTGGGGGCGCGTCCTGCACACTCAGCTCGTGGGGTGCTCGGGACTCGCAGAGCCTGCTAGCTGCAACCTGATTGCCTAAGAAGCAGCCTCGCAGTGCGCCCTGCCCGTTATGTGCACCGGACTTTAGGGGAATTGCCCCGTGACGTGCAGCAACTTTGGGCCAATGGCACGAACGCATGCCCGGAGGGGCGAGGCACCAAGGGCCAACCCTCCCTGTCTAGCCCGCCTCCTCCTGGGGTTGGCCCGGGCGGGGCCCAGCTGCTCCCTGGAGGCCAAGCCACCACTCCCTCCCAGCTCTAGCAGGGCCCCAGAGAGAGAAATCTGGGGCTGCTGTGCGATGTGCCAACTAAGCGCAGTCAGTAAGATCTATCTGTCTGTGCAGGTCATCTCTTCGGGCTGAGGTCTCTGGACGCAAATGGCACACAGCTCATTTTCCTTCGGGAACACAGAGAGCGGGACGCGCAAACACAGGCACAAACGCACCCTGCCGACACGGACTTGCTCAGACTTATGCTGAACCACAGCCACAGACACTGAGACACACCCGCGCCCGCTCACGCTGGAGACAACAGCCTTCTCCTGGTCCAACACAGAAAGGTGGCTATAAACAAACACAGGGAAACCCAGAAGCACACAGCAAGAAAAGCGCACAAGCGCTCACGTGGAGATGTAAAGTGCGGTCCATTCAGACACCCTTGTCCACATCCAGGTACCGCACCCCCCCCCCCCCCCGCAGCTGTCATAAATGACACCACCTTTTTTCCTCATTCCCAGACTCGCAGTATATTCTTTTTCAGTTATTTGGCAAAAGCACAGGAGGTGACTTCAACAACTACAGAGTTTCTCAGCACATTTTTCGAAAAATATTTTTTTGGCATCCTTCCCCTTGGAGGACTTACAGGCACGGAGGTGGTAATTTTATCCTTTGTATTTCATTAGGAATTGAATTATTTACACATTTGGGGAGAGTTAGGTGGTTTTGTTTTTAATTCTTGGGAGTGTGGCATCATTTTTTTTGTTGTTATATGGTGGATTTCTGAGGATGTTTTGAAAATAAAAATAATTAATTTTTCTTTTAATATGTTAGAAAATTGAACTAAATTCATTTATTTTATGTCTATGGGAGTTTTATCTCGCCTGCCGTATGTCTGTTCACTGTATGTGTGCCTATTTTGGAGGTCAGGGGAGTGCTTCAGATTCTTAAGACTGGAGATACAGAACTGTATTAGCTCCTAAGCTGACATGTGGGAACTGAGCCGTGCTCCTCTGGAAGAGCAGTCAATGCCTAACCACTCAGCCATCTCTCCAGTCTGGAAAATTTTCATTTCAAGCAATTTCTTCAAAAACTTTATTGAAACAATAAAAACATCATTTCATGTGCTGGCTGAGTAATTTGTTAATCTTTTAAGCTATGCCATGTGAACCTGCTACTGTTGGACTATTTCTTGCCTTAAAAAAAGCCCACAAATTTATATAATTCATTTTTATTAAAAACATGCTCTCTAGAGGCTGTTTTAACACTATAGAAAGTAAATGGAAATTGTTCCTTTCCTTGAAAACAATCAGACAAAGACTAAGATACATGAAATACTATCCTATGCATCTGGCAAATGACTTGACTGTTGGGGAAAAATAATTTTCAGGGTTTAATTTCACATGTATTATCTTTGACAGACTATATGTCTTTCACACTGCATAATCAAATATACTTTGTAGATTACATAATAACATAACAATGGCTGGCATTTAGGGAACATTCTGCTATGCGCCTTTTATGCATTATTGCATTTAATCCTTCCCACAGTACCATGGGAGTATTTTTAGCTCAGTTCTCCAATGGAGCTCAATGGGGCAAATAGCTTGTCCATGGAGAATGGCCAGGCAGCACCAGGAGCCGAATCTGAACCTAAACCTGTCTTATTCTATGGTTCATCTTTTTTTTTTTTTTTTTTTTTACAACCTTTCTAAGGTACTGTGTTATTCCATGAAGAAAAGGGGAGTGTAGGGTTAGGGTTCAGAAGAAATCTGCAACTGGGATTGGAGCACCTGTCTTCCAGGTGCACCTTGGAACTTCCACACTCTTTTTCCTTAGTCCAACCTTAGAGATCAAATTCCCTCCATCTCTAAGGGGGTTCATGTACAATGGTATGCGTGTGTCTCTGAAAAATGATATAATGTGATAAATACGTTTTCATTGGGATCAGTGAGAATCAAATGCTATAGAAACTGTGAAAGTGCTGCTACATAGATAAATATCAGACAAATGTAAGTTTGCCAATGAACTTTATATAATTCACATAGTTGTTTAGAACATATTACTAGTTCCTACAGCAGAACTATAAAACACTTTATATAAAAAAAAAGGTACAATGTTTACTTCAAAAATGGGGCTTAGAAATAAAACCTATGTGTACCCTTTGGCTTTCTTTAGTGGTAAACACTTTTTTTTTTTTTTTTGACAAGTGCCTGTCTCAAAATATTTTCCATAAAATCCACAAATATCAATTAAAGATCTGTTATGTTCACATAGTTTTCTAAATACACCCACCTCATATTTGTGTTTTCCAAAATTGGCTCTGGTATGATGCATTTTAGGAAGAGGCTTTGAGTTATGCAACGACCTTCCTTTAAATATGCATCCACCCTGAATTGCGGAACTAAAACATTTAAAACCTACTTCCTGTTTGTGAGGGTGTGGAGTAAATAAGCACATAGCTTAAACTTCCCCCAACAACAAAAAATAAGGCAAACCATTTTTAGGAAAATCACTGATCAGTCTTTTATTTTTTTATTTAGTATACACTTAAGGTGCTCCAAACTTTAACTAAGTAATTTGAGAAACATCTTTTAAAAACCTCACACATACTAAATCAAGAAGAGGAAATAACATTTGACAAAAAAGGAGGTCCCATGACATTTCCCCCAGTAGTTTTGACAAATAGACATACTCTTTCCTTCTGTGGCAGGAATTTCAAAATGCTGTCTTTTCTTTGACCTCCTCCTAGAATCCTAAGTCTAGACACAATTAAAATAGGAAAGAGTTTAGCAGATCATTTAGTTTATTTCCTTTAATTTGAGAAAAGGAAAAGAGAGAATCTTGGCATGAAGAAACGGGGAGTGTCTTGTGCAAGGTGTCAGTGCTGTCCCCTGGGCGGTACTTGTTTTCCCACCCAGCTACTGTCATTTTATTCTTCAGCCTGTGAGTCTGCCGCTGTTGCTTACAGGAAGCTTGAGACCTTATAGAGTTAAGCCATACTAGCGTAGACTAAGTTGCCTTTATCTGATGTAAGAAAAAAATCAAGCTCTTTTATGGTGATTGATAGTGTCTAATTACATATTTTGTCAATCCCTTAAGACACTGATTTGTCATCTCCTGCCTGCCAAACAGGAATAAGCCTCAGTTTGATTTATCTAATGAGTGTTTGAACAGGAGTAAGGCTCTGTGTTGCCAGAGAATGCCCTCACACCAACCACTGGGCAGCCATGGAACCTCCTCCTGGGTCTGGGCTCTGACAAGAATGCTTCTTTATGATTCTTGGACAGAGAAACATCTGTGGAATTCTTTTGTTTAACATGCCTATCTTTTAAAAATATCTCTTGACAGAATTTTCTTACCATATTTATATTAAATGAACTTAAATACATGCAAAGTACTGATTATACTATCTTCAAAAAGAGACGATCATTTCTATTGTCTTTTTTTGCATTAAAAGGTAGATGTAGAATGCATATTTGTCTCATTATATCATATGTGTGAAAGGATTCTTTGGAAATGAGTAATATGCAATTTATTTTTTATTTGAGTTCATGATGAGAGTAAACAAACAAAACTCCATTCCCTTGAGAAAAAAAAAAAAAAAAAAAAAAAAAAAACTTCCAGGGATAAGAACGAACCTGAAAATTATTACTACTAGTGTTTGAGCTGTCAGTTTCTATGGGGTGATAATAATTTGGGGTGAAGTGTCTTAACTCCTTACATAGTGTGTTACCCAAAGTCTTGGGGAACCATTTCTAGTGAGGAAAAATCCACTGGCTTTTTTTTTTTTTTTTTTTTAATTTCCCCCACTATCCAGATTTTGAATTAAAATCTGTCTTCTTTCAATTAACGCCCACGACTTTTAAGTCTGCCCCCTTGAGGCCACTGAAGACAATCATTTCTGTCTTTTTCAAAGACTGCCCTTGAGCTCTTGACAGGAATTCTCTCCTCTTGAGGCTTAGTATCCCTGTTCTGGGATACCCTGGACCACTATGGCCTCTCTCCTCTTAAGGTTTACCCTGGACCATTGTGGCCTTTCTCCTCTTAAGGTTTAGGATCCCTGTGTCTGGGATATCTTGGACCACTATGGCCACTTTCCCCCCATAGCATTTCACTTAGTGGATGATGTTAACATCGATACCTGGATCATCTTAGAACAAGTCATCAGTCACTGCAATCACCTTGGCAACCACGAAGTAGAGCAGAGCAACCAGCAAAGCTCTTCAAACAGGTGCTTATGCCAGATGAATTTAATTTCCTGCTATGCTTGGGTTTTATGAGAGACTCGCTAATAAATCCTCTACATCCCAGGGGCATTGGACAAAAGAAAATGGCATTAAATTAAAACAAGGGAGGGGGAGGAGGCAGGAGGGAGGGGATAATTCAGTTGGCCACATAAAGGACTCTCTGACCTGAAAAGAATTAACCATTCAAAGGGACTAAACATCAGCATCTTTTCTCAATTGGGATTTTGCAATAGAGTCAAACCCCACAGAAAATTATTTGACTAAATATTCTGCCTAGTTCCCCTAAGCTGGTACAAAAGTGTCCTCCTTAAGGATATAAGAGGGGAATTGTAAGTATATGCAGGATGATGGATACTCTTGGGCGCACTGTGTAATTCTCTTACTTGGAGTCTCTTTCAGGAATGGAAAGAAAGAAGTGATGATGTCTGGACTGGAGGGAAGTATTGAGTGCATGGACAGGGTACGGGCAGCGGATGTGCACACATTAGATCTAATCCCAGAAAAGCCGAGGCATTCTGAGTAACCTTAGCAAGTTCTTCTCTTGGAGCCTCAACTGTGACCTATGTAATGGGGAGCTTTCCATCAGAAATGCTCTAGCCTGCTGTGGGAGGAAGTGACTTGAGGGCCGTTGAGGAGATGAGTTCCTGACTGTGAAGAGGCACTATGGAGTTGGCAAGTTCAGCTGACAATCCTACAAAACAGCTTGTTCACATCTCCACCATTCATAGTCCACTTCTCACCCCCGTGAAATCACTGTCCTGAGAGCAGGTATATCATGATTTTCTAGATTACAGACTCTATTAAAAAAACTGAGAAACACTTATATTTTAAGAAAAATTTTATATTCAGCCCTAACCACATGTGTAGAGGTGTTATCACCTGCCATACATAGAAGGTAACTGTGAAAACAAAACAGTGTTAGTACACTTCAGATTGATTTTGCTGCCTGCCAAAGTTCTAAGACAGAGGCAGGCACCCTTCTTGAAAAATTATCAACTGTTAGGGAGACATCAGTGGTATTCTAGTACCTAAGAGCGTGCTTCCATGTATCCCAAAAACACCAAATGGCAATTGAGAAGGGAATTACTCCTTGGAAGCTGATAAGGGAATCAGTCCTAAGTAGTGAACTGTCATTTAATGGACAGATGCTGAATTATTTAAAAATATTTTTCTATTATTAAGAAACCAAAGCTATTTCAGTAAGAAACTTGTGCTAATGGGATAAAGTTCTGTGAATAAACATGGGCTTTGGAGCCAGATGGATGCTCTTTGAGCAACGTGGCTTAGCCTCTGGGCTTCAGAAAGTTAAAATGAAACATGAAGATGAAATCTTTTCTATGGTTGCAGAGTATATACAAGCACTAGACTTGGATGGCGGGCAGGGGGAAACCAAGGCAGCAGGACAACCCAGCAAGTTTTAATTGGGTTTAGTTGGGGGTAAAGAGATGGATCAAGGGTGTGGAGGGTCCTTATACAACAGGGTATAAGAAGAGCAGAAGCCTGTTGTGGACAAGGAAAGGGAGGGGTGAAGAATTCAGATGGGACCATGCAGTGAGATTATGATGGTAGTGTAAATATTTATCCCACATATGCGTTTAATAAAAGCTGATTGGCCAAAGGCAAACAGGAAGTGTGGGCAGGGCTACCAGGCTAAGAAAACTCGGGAACATCTCAGAGCAGAGACAGATGCCAGACACAGATATCAGAGTCACCAGAGCTGCCAGGAGATGCAAAGGAAATGCTGCTCTGAGAAAAGGTACTGAGCCTTACAGCTGAACAAGACAGGTCGAGTTCAGATGAAGAAGCTAGCAAGTTATATCCTTGGGCCCTAGGTCAATCAGCATAAAATTAATATAAGCCTGTGTGTGATTATTTGAGGCTAAATGGGGCTGAGAGAGGGACCTAAACCTCTGGTCCAGGCCTGGAAAGTCTGGGCCAGAACCATATTGCAACAGGACCACATCCAATTTGAGGTATTGGTTAGGAAGCTAAAAATATAATGGTAAGTAGATTTGGAGAGATGTGTGTGGGTGTGTTATTATGGTGGAAGCGTTCTCTGGATAGCAGTACTCTCTCATGTTTTCAATGGGCAAATGAAATAATGCATTTAAGGAACTTAGCATAGTGTTTCCAAGAGAAATGTTTATCATTGTTGTCATCATAGCCATCAGGGTCATCATCATCATCATGAATTTTCTGGGGTAGATTCTATTTCAGGAAATCCTATTCATTTCCTTAAGGCCAGTCTTTTAAATGAGTAGATAAATTTGTCCAGCAAGGAAAGGATCCTGTCTATATACCAAATGACCTGGGAAAAGGTTTTGCATTAGATTGGCTGACAGCTGCATTCAAAGTAAAAATTTGTTTGCAAGTTTTGAGAAAGGAAAGCCTTCGTGAAGGAGAAGCATCCTGGAATAGAAAAAAGCAAAGAGCCAAGCAAAGCCTGATGCTTGGAGCAGTGTGGGAACAACCCTGGAGCTAACTGCTTCCTCCAATTGTTAGTGGACAGACCCTGAACCAGTTACTTAATCTTCTCGTGTTATACTTTCTTTATCTATAAGTGGAGCTGTTGATATCTCACAACCTCACGGGTTGCTCTGAGTTCCAATCACTTTAGTATCTGCAATGTGGTCAGGATTAACTCAGCAGATAATTTGTGCTACATTAATTACTGATATTAAATCCAGAATTCAGAAACTGTGCTACCGAGAAGAGATGGGCCATGCAACTTGATCTGACGGACTCCTACATGCAGACTGCTAACTGCTTGGTGCTGTGGTAGAAGGCAAGGAAATGTAGGCTCTTCTAGGCTCCGAAAGGGATTGTGGTGATCAAGGCACATCTGTCAGAGGCGTATCAGCTGGAAGCAGGCCTGATGGGGAAGTTTGAAATCAATTATAGAAAAGGACAGAGGAAAAGGGGCTCTTTAGGAAGGAAACACAGTGGCCTTTCTCCTTCACAGGTCTGCTGGGGCTCAGAAGGAAAATCATTTCCTGGGTCAATGTCTTACGTTTTTAGTCCTGTGGCAACTTTTAATTTAGTCCAAAGGCAACTTATGGGACAAAAAGAGTTTATTTTGGCTGGCTATTCCAGAGCTATAAGAGTCCATTATGGTAGAGAAACATGACAGAAAGCGGTTGCCATGGCAACAAGAGCAGGAAGCTAAGAGTTCACATCTCACTCATAAGCCTAGAGCAGAGAGATTGAACTCTCAAGTCCTGCCTCAATCTTGTGCTTCCCCCAGCAAGGCTGCACCCTGAAACTTCCCCCGAACACTGCTACCAACTGTGAATCAAGTGTTCAAATACTTGAGCTATGGGAAGACATGTTTCATTCAAATCACAACAGTCAAGGAGAGGTGAAGGTGTCTACTGCTATGGGGCAAGGAACATGGAGAAACCGGTCCTGGCACTTCCTTGTACTGTATGACAGTCCCTCAGCTGGCCTCTCTTTCCAGATACATAAAATGATAAGGTCAAATCAAGAGACATTTAGATCGGCTCCTAGTACATTGTAGTCAATTGGTACTTATTATGGAGTCTGAAAAACAGCAAGCCTATTTTTTGTTGCTGTTCATCGTGTATGTTGCATACCAGAAACTGGACTTGACCACCGTTATGTTATTTTCATTCATCATCATAAGGTTTACTTGCATTTCTGTACAACCTTACAAGAGAGGCAAAAACTATTCCCATTCATGGACTAGAGAGTAGGGTTTAAAGACACAAGGCAGTCTGCCCCAGGTTGAGCAGGAAGTAACAGAAGAAGGTCTTTTCAATGGCCTCCATCTGATCACAAGCCTAAGACTCAATCTCGGTCATAGGACTCAGTCTTGACTGTCTAAGTCAAAACAAGGCTGGACATTCAGCCTGCTGCAGAGAAAGCATACTGTTGTCAGGGTTTCACACCTGAGCTTTCTCTACCACTGGAGCAACCAATCATGGGATCAAGGCCAAATAACCAAGATTCTTGAGTCAAGCTCCACATTCATGATTTCTAAAAAGAAAGGCAAAATATTAGAGCTTGGAAGTTGTTGACCATGAACCTCTGGGCTTTGCTCATGCCCCTTTTCCAAAATCATTCACATGATTTCATTTTAAGCTCATCTCCTGCATGGGTCTCACCTCTACCTGTACCACAGAAGCACACATGCACACATGTAATTACATATACTCACTTGTTTTTCTCCAAGAAATCTTGCTAATTGGTAGACTGAGTTAGATGCCTTATCTGAAGGCTTTTGTATTGTTCTACACACTGAACTCACAACAATATGTGTCTGATGGTAGGATTATCCCCCAATTTTCTTGTCATACTATTTTGTATTCACAGTATGCAGGTCAAAACTACAGAAGATAAGTACTTAACATGCAGGGGCATGTACACCCATACCCCATCACTGGACACCCTCAAAGTACCTTGTGAGAGGCTAATCATTGGAAGGAAATGAAGAAGTCAGGGTCCTAGGATAACAGAGGCAATTAGTACATAAACTTGACACCCCATTTGATGGGTTGTTGGGGACCAAGTCAGTACCTCACCTTCCCACACAGAGTCTCTGAAGGAAACACAGGAAGACTCCTAGCAAGAGCATGTAGTAAGATGCTAAGAAGACTCTAGCCAAGAAACTAATGGGATTTATAAAAAGAAAATAAATTTAATGTGGCTGTTTAGAAAATGATTTGGTAGAATTTATTAAAATGCACACATTGTTTCATCTAGAATTTTATTGTTGCAAAGTTTTTTTCTTAAATGTGAGATGTGAAAACCACTCTAGTGAAGAAATAATTTTAATTAGTAAATGTTCAGGAGAGTCAATATCTAAACAAATGAGAAGAAAACCATATATTGTATTGTACTATGCAGTCATTTAAAATTGCTAGATATCTGGGGAATGAATCAGGAACTTGTCTTCATTGTACTATAAGGCAAAAACAATTTAATATTTACTTCTTAAAATCCAATAGCACTTCTTCTACTAAACCAGAATCTGTTGCAAATTCCAGGGGTCACTCTGCACACTACTGCATGTCAAAAATTTACAATAACATAGTATTAAGAAGGATAGTCATGAAAATATAGTATGTTATAAAGACTATGAAAGTAGCGTGAAAAGGGATTTGCACTTAGCAGAAGGTTGGATTTGCTAGATGTATCAAGAAAAGATGAAAATACATCATAAAAATGTTCTTTAAGGCTTTGGGGAGAGGGCTCAGTCAGGAGCACACTGCTGCACAATTATCCCATGTTTGGATTCACAATATGCATGTAAACGCCTGCTGTCATGGAATAGATCTGCAATTTAAATGATGGGGAGATGCTGCCTAGAGGAGGGTCCCTGGAGCTCACTGTCCAGCCTCGATGAATTGATGAGCTCCAGGTTCAGTGAGAGATCCTATCTCCAAAAAATATGAAAGGTGCCTGGACAAAAAGATGTGTGGACAGTGACCTCGGGACTGTACATACATATTAAGTACACCGACATTCACATGTACATACACAAGAGTTGTCTATTCAACTGGTGTCATGAAGCTGGGGTTAAAAGCTGCCTGGGATTTTGGTTATTAGACAAGGAAGGAGACAAAACAACACAGACCAAGGTATAGAAATGGGAACCTTTCATCTCTGCTTGAGAAACAGCAATTATTCCTGGAGGTGTTGTTGCCTGATACGTGAGAAGTGGGACAGAAACAGATGAGTTGCACTGTGCATTTTGAAAGTCCCCAGATGCTGAGATGAGTTAGTCTCAGGTCTAAATAAAGCACGAAAGAAGATGGCTCGCACAGGCCACAGAAAGGGTGATCTAGAAGAATGGAGATGACAAGCAAGGTGAGGCCATTCCCCAGGGCTGTGCTCAGGGGCCCTGTGCCAGAGAGCAGAAAAGGCAAAGTGGATTTAGCAAGGGTCAGGATCTGGTGCTGCTTAGAGTAGCAAACAGTTTAGGTTTAAAGAAATGCGACTAAGGGCTGGGAGAGGGAGATGACTGGGCAGGATGGACAGGATACTATTCTTCTGATTTGGGTTGTGCTTCCACAGAGTTCTGGAACATACTATTACAATGCAACAGTTATGTCATTTTACCCTAGCATGTGAGGGTAGGGAGAGGGTTAGCAGATAACAGCAAAGAAGTTAAAATTAGAAATTGTTAGGGTTTTTGTTTTGTTTTGTTTTGGCTTAAAGAAATGTTTAGAAGGGAAGGGGGAAGAATGTGAGATGAAACCCAGAAATGAAAATGATGATGGAAAAAACTCAAAGGAGGAAGCTTCTAGAACAGAGCTGGAGCTGACTGGGATGATTCTGATGATGCTGAGTGTGTATGTATGTTATCTTTGCATACAACTCGCTGATGGGTACGTTTTGACAGTCCAGCAGATTGACAGGGCTACAGATCATTCTGGCTCCAAGGTGACCTGAAGGATCACCTCAATTACCAGAGACTTGCTTCAGCAAAGGGGCCTCAGAAATGGCCACAGACAGGGAGAGAGGCCATGGTAAGCCTGGCTTCAACTAGGCTCCAGTCAGGGCTTGCACATGCTCTTTTTGCTGTTCAAAAGCTTTCTCTTCCCCCATGAAACACATCCACACTTACTCCTTTTTTAGTTTTCAGCTCAATTATTATCGCCTCTGGAAGTCAACCTTCCCACCCTTGATCTACTACTGATCCCTTGCTATGCACATCACAATACTATACCTGTGGTTATATTTGGGAGATTTTCCTACTAATATCTTTTCCCAAAAGACTTCTCAAGGTAAGGTCAGCATAGACTTCTATTTGCTTCTTTCTGAACCCATTAGCACTGGAGATCTGTGCATGTTGACACTCGAGGCACTGTTGTGAGAGGCAAGCTCCTATTGTCCTGTTACTTTTCTTCTTCATTTTGAATGTTCTGGTCTCTTCAACAGCAGCTCTCAACATGTGGATGGTGACCTCTGCAGGGGTCGCATAACAGATGTCATGCATATCAGATATTTACATTATGGTTCATGACAGTAATAAGATTACAGTTACGAAGTAGCAATGAAAATAATTTCTGCTTTAAGGACTGTAGGTGGGAGTCTGATCACTTGCTTACCCTCTGGGGACCTGGCTCTGAGGCTGATTAGACTCACATGGTCTTGACTTCCTCTATCATGACTTCACCATCAAGGCTCATGGTCAATGCCTCATGCAGTCTTTATTTCAGCATCAAGTCACCCTTCCTCTGTATGCTGTCTATTGTCAAACAAGGCAGATTTCCTTCCTCATATCTAAACAGTGGGTTTCCAGGGCTACAAGAGAAGCAGCTGGGGCTGTTCAGGTTCTTGGTTCTCTCTGCACCACTTCCTCAATGTCTCAAGTCCATTCTTCACCAGAATTGCCCCCATTGCTGCAGGGATGCAGCAAGGTTTTGTTTATTTGTTTGCTTTTGTTTATTTGTTTTTTTTTGTCATCACTCCAGTAGAATCTTTCATCACTTCCAGCCTTTGCCCACAGCTGCCTCAGGAACTGTCCCAACTACACAGCCTTCTCATGTTATTTATTGGTACAGGGACTTCAATTCATTCAACCCTTCCCCTCGCTGTCTGCGGTAGTGTCTACAAATTGGCATTCACATGCTGCAGCTGGCCTACAGATGTTTTTGGGTTTAGCCTGCAGAGTTTAAAGAATTAGCCAATCTCTAGCAGCTAAAATTGGAGATGGACATATAACTTTAGAAGCTTAGCTTCTCATAAAATCATCAGTGAACCAGCCATGCCAGAAATGTGAAAATAAATTAGAACAGCATAGGAGAGTTCTCTCCATGGGGACACTTGGTCTTGAATTTACCAGTCTCCATACTTCATAAGTTCTTATGGTTTTCAGGCTAAGTGGTCAACTGTCACCTATCAGCACACCAGCAGTGATCATCTCATAGTGCCATTTTTTTAGTGCTAGTTTCCCTGACTTAAGAAGTCCATGACCTTACTATCTGTATTTGGCTTGTAAGAAACCCAGCTTCAGGCTGGGGGACTAGCTCAGTGATTAGAACATTTGCTGTGCAAATGAGAACTGGAGTTCAGATCTTCAACACCCACATTAAAAACTTGGTGTAGCTGTATGCATTTGCAACCCTGATGCTGTTGGAAGCTGGAAATAGGAGATTCAGTGGGGTTTACTCCCTACCAGCTAAGTACAAACCATGGCAAGTGTGAGGTCTACTGAGGGAAACCGTGTCAAGTAAGGCAGGATGTCTGATATCATCCTTTGGTTTCTACATCTGTGGGGATATGTAGATTCACACATACACCACACACACACACTCCCCACACAGATCATTTGTATTTTTTTATGTGTGTAGGCTGAAAATATGAATACTTCCAAGTTTTTATTTTTGCATTTTCTTACATTTCCCCCTGTAAACGTATTTTCCTTTTAGGAAACTAGAATTCAATCAGAGGAGGTACCTACATATCTTTAGGTGTGGATGTTAACTATGAGCACTTAGCTGCCTTTGTAATATTTGCTCATACTACTGGGTCCACTATCTAAGTATGTCACTTCTTATTTCATGGTATCACTCTCAACTCATCAATAATAAATTCAAATCACTCTTCACTTTTACATTCTTCTAATTATCCTGTTGAGGTAAAACACACAGATATGTAAGCATTTTAAGCATATTTCATGCATTTTATGAGTATTTTAGTTAATTCTTTTTAGTTTGTGTATGAGAAAATGTGATCCATTATGACATCTTCATATTATGTGTTAATGAATATTCATAAAGAGGCTTCTCTTCTGGACATGATGGTTTGTACTTATAATTACAGAACTTTGGTGCAAAGACCAGATATGTGCAACTTCAGTATAGGCCTGGACTACATGGCCAGTTTTGGGCCAGGAAACTCAAAGCAAAAAAATTAACTAAAAGAGACAAGACTATTCATCATCCAGACTGTTATTTTGTAAGTAGTACCTGGTGTGGGAGAGCACATCTACCTATTCACTTGCGTGATCTTTGCTATCTAGAGAGACAGGCAGAATGACTTGTAAGGAGATAGACTGCTTCTTGTCTCCAAGCTAATGAATGGCCACACTGAGATGTGAACTAAGTCTCCATATTTCCTAAATTCTCCAGTGTGTCATGGGAAGCAGAGAGACAGAGGGCTGGAGACAATTCTGTTATAAAACAGGCACGTGCAAACCCTAGGCCTTCTGTATGTAAAAATCAGCTCAGCCACCTCTGGTCTTCATCACTTTCCCTTAGACATCTCCTCCCCCTGCTGTCACTTTGGTAATGTCCCCTTTTTGTTCCTAAAGCTTGCAGTTAAACATTCCATGCAATGGCTCATTTTGGAATCAGCTTGGACAAAAGTCAGTATGATGGAGAAATACAGGGTCAGCTTCCTTCCTTTGTTGGGACACAGTGACAGAAGCCACAGAACCAGAGACAGGAAATGTTCTATGCACACACATGACAGTGAAAGCCAGAGGTAGAATCCTGTAGATTTGAAGGTGTCCTCATCATTAGGTTCTCTGCTGCTTTTCATCCCAACCCATGTGCATATTGGGAAAGTTGCTTCCTCCTTCTTCCTGCCTTGGATAGTGAACCTGAACCTCAGAAGAGACAAATGCTTGGTGGAAGGTTATGATTGGCTTGTGATGGCCATCAGTAGAAACTTATTTCCAGCACTCATTTCTTGTAGGCTGCACGTCTTTGGTTCTGGGTTTTGGCTCATGCTGCTCATGCTGCTCATGCTCATTGGACATGTTGCCTCTCAGCTCCTCTTTGACTTTTGTGATGGAGGTACTGATATCTGCAAACTCTATTTCTGAGCATTTCTTGCTGGATATCTTGATGATCATGCTGTCAGTATAGAACAGTTGGTATTTAGCCTCCAGCTCCTTTTCGAGCTCTGGACAAGCTGTTCTCCTGCTCTGAAGTTCAAGCTTTAGTCATGTGATTCTTCCTCTTTCTGAGATCTAACTGTTAGCCAGATGTGAACTTCGAATGCACGGCATCTCTCTGGCAGCCTCTCCATTTCCCTTTGGCTCTCTCATTCTTGCTGATGGTAGCATCTTCCTGCAGTTACTCACACATGACTTTCTCAGCCCCTTGTCTGTACAACCTTCTGATATCCATGCAACACATACCATGTATTACGTGCCTTTTATTTGAAACAAACAGCACAGCTTCTCATATTGAAACTCAACTTCAAGCAATATAATACTTAAAAGCTTTTCTAGTTTTTACAGTTTTTTACATTATGAATATCCACAAAACCACAGAATAAGTAATATAAAAAAAATAAGATGAGGGATTAACATTCCCTTAAAAGGTAGTTAGTTACTCAGGATCCATTTGGGGTCTGAAACATAGTGAGTGACAAGTAGCCAGGGTTACCTGGACTTTGAGGACATGGAAGACAGGTTTAATAAAAGCTTGGTGATGGGGGTGCTGGGGGTACAATGGCAAGACTTTAAATCTGAAATGATGAGGTGGAAGAATGTTAAGATGTACTTAGAAAGCAAGCTGTCACCGAAACCTGAAACCCAAGTAGGAATTAGTTTGTCAGACAAGTTTTGGATTATAAGAGGCTGGTCAAAGAGACATCAAGGGCAGAGATGCTAGATAAGAAATCATGTCAAGGTCTATCAGGGTGGGGTTGTTTTGCTCCCCCAGATATCTCCTCTGAAGTCCTCACCCCCAATCAGAATGTGACTTTATTTTTAAATAAGGTTTGTTACATATATAATTAGTTAAAATGAGGGCATAGTAGACTAGGTAGACTTCTTGCCCAAAATAACTTGTATCCTTAGACAGGGGCCAGATCTGGAGATAGACAAATACACAGAGGCAGAGTGCCGGACAAACCAAGATGGAAGGATGTGTCTGCATTCCAGAAAGTACTAAATGCTGCCAACAAACTGTAGAAGTCAGGAAGAAATCCACAGAGCAAGTTAGATCCTCCTCCTCGGCCCTAGAACCAGTTCGTCCTTTTAGCATCTCCATTTCAGACTCAGACTATGGGGTAAGGCACCTTTGCATCTGAGCCACACAATTTCTGGTCTTTTGTTGAGGCAGCAGCTGATATAAACCAGCAAAATAACAAAAGAACTAGTGGTTAAGACCTCTCCATGGTTTGATAGTTACAGTTTTTACTCAGGTACTGCCTGTAGGATGTCAGAATCTGGCCTTAGGGGTATTAGTTTATTTAACCATCAAGGGCACCAGAAGGGGTAAATACTACTATAGTCTGATTCTCATGAATAAGGAGAGTGAATATAGGAAATGTAGATGACTTGATTAGGGGTTCTCATTTCATATTTCATGTTAAGGTTAGGCTTTGAATCTAGACTGAGAATCACCTCACAAATATAGATTTTTATCTTGAGAGTAATGCTATGGCAATATATTTAGTAAAATTAGTCTGGAATATCAGAGAACAGAGTCACTCACAGCCAAACCATCAAGATCAGAGAATGGTGTCCATACCTTTAATCCTAGCACTTGGGAGACAGAAATCCTCTAGACCTCTGTGAGTTCAAGGCTGAACAGAGCCAAGCACTGGTAGCACACACCTTTAATACTAACTCTAGGAAAGTTGAACCATAAAGTAAAATATCTGGGTTGGGAAAGAAATATAAGGCAGGAGAAGGCAGAAGTTCTGCCCTTTTTGTTGTGTGATCAGGCTAACTGAGGACTTGTGGAAATGGGACCTACCCTGTTCTGCCTGAAGAGTTGGCTGGATGAGA
Organism: Sigmodon hispidus; assembly: GCA_004025045.1. NCBI lineage: Eukaryota > Metazoa > Chordata > Mammalia > Rodentia > Cricetidae > Sigmodon > Sigmodon hispidus. The sequence continues at coordinate 91,655 of PVIH01008008.1, forward strand.
ATTGGCTGTGGTTTGTTCCCTGTCTCTCTGATAGTTCAACTTTTCCCCAATATCTGGCTCCAGATTTTATTAAAAACCAAATAGAATTCATGTAATATAATACCAATACTTAGAGACTTTAAAGATTCAAGTTTCTTGAAGTCTAATTTATAAAGGATAAAATGTACTATCTTTTTGTATGGATTTACATGAAATTTGACACACCAATATATCACCATCATCATGAAATGAGAACCATCATCATCATGGTGGCTTCTAAGCAGAGCAGTGGCACGTGTAGTTTTGATTTTAGAACTGTCATTGTCGCTACACTGTAGAGAATTAACTGGACAAAAGGTTGTCATGGGAAACCATTTCTCTTGAAGACTTCAACAAGGAAACATGGGTCAATTGCAGATGGGAAGTTCCCTGGATCATGCAAGATCCTTTAAGAAAGCCTCAAAAAAAAAATGTCCCCAATTAGGTGATGTGCTGTCTGTCACTAAGGATGAAGTTTTGGCTGACCACTCACTTAGGCTTAGCATGTTTAGCAAATTCAACTGAATTATGGGAATTAAGCAATTGTGAACATACATTATGTAACCAGTTTCCTGTCTACAGCACAAGTTTCCATATGGAAACCTAACAAATGTCACTTGCTCTCCAGAGTCAGTTACCTGCCGTGGCTCTCTGGGGTCTTTCATGCTTGTGACAACTAATTCTGTGCACCCTGTGTATCATCTTATCTCTTATGTTTTCTTTTCATTTATTCCTCAGCATTTCTCCTCAGTAGACCTTCCTGAAGACTCTAGATGAAATGTGGTATTCGTGTCATAATTCACTTGTCGATCAGCGTCTTATTCTGCTTTGTTTTTGTGGGCACTTCTCTTTCTAAAACATTTTATTTTATGTTCCCCAAACTCCATGAAAACAAGACTTTTGGTAATTAATTTATTCTTAGTGTCCTGGATTGTACTGACATACAGTTAACACACAAGAAATTATGGGGTGAATGAAGTCATGGTTCAATATTGACTAACTTTGGTGAACATTATCTATTTTTCCCCACATTTTTTTTTTTTTTTTGGTTAGGGAAATTAGGCCCATGCAGGTAAGGATGTTTGTTTAAGGTCTGATTCCAGCACAGAAAAGTGTGCACTTTAGAACCACCATTCTGGATTGATATGCAAACTCTAACACTTGGGTAAGTTATTTGACTTATGTGAACTTGCTTGGCTCACTTATAAAATGAAAGCAAGACACTTTTAAAATAGCCTATAGAAATAAATGCAAAACCTCTCAAATAACTCTAAAACCTCTCTGGTATCTGTTCTGTGAGTCAGAAATGAGATCATTCAGCTGTAGTATTTGGTGAAGGGGAACTTGTATGAAGTAAATTCTCCCTAAGTAGTAGATGTTGCTATTTCTACATGAGAACCTCCAGCACTCTCCAGATACTTCTTGGCTTCAGAAAAGCATAAATCATCTTTCACTTGAATTTTAAACTATCACTGAGAGAAAATACTAGGAGATCTGAGAATTTGTGGTGGGAAAATGGAAATGGGTTTCTGTGATGGGGAGACTCACACATGAAGCACTTAGGTCCTTATCCTTATTAAAGACCTAGTTTCCTCATTTGTAGCATTGACAGAACTCATTCATAATTTCTACAGTGTATCTAATCATCACAATGGAAGTAGAATACAATGTTTGTAGCTTATGTTTGGCAGAAAGGAGATGTTAAAGAAAAGTAAGCAGGCATTGTAGCTCTTCCTTTTCATCCTTTAGTAGTAGTGGGATACTTTGAAGTTAATTGCTTTCCCAAATGAATGACCATCGTGTATCTACTATATTCTTGCACCTGTGGGATACCCTTGCCTATGAGCATCTAGGTGTGCGGGTTGTCTCTGCTTTGTGTCTTACATTTATTTATTTATTTATTTTTGTGTGTGAATATGTTTGTTTGTCTATGTGCATGTCTGTGCACATGTATGTAGGTGCCCAAGGAGGCAAGAAGAGGGTGTTAGATGCACTGGAGTTGGAACTATTAGATGATTACAAGTTGTCCTGTTTGAGTGCTGGAGATGAACTTGGGTCCTGTGGAAGGGGAGCAAGCACTCTAATCACTGAACAGTTTCTCCACTCTACACTATTACTTCCTTCTAGCTCTGAAGTGGGTGCTCATTGTATTCTCTTCAGATGCTGTGTTCCTTCCAAAATCATGGGTCAGTAAAGTTCGCTGCTTTTGAAACTGTCAGGGATAAGTCTGTGTCACTCTCCTGGCTTCTGGGGGCTTACTGGTAATCTTTTGGCTAACTTGGGTTAAGGTATATCACTTAGATTTCCTTTCTCTACAAAGTATTCTCCTTATGTGTATGACTGTGTTAACTTTCTCCTTTGTGTTATGGTTCTAGACATATTTGATACACTTGACCTTATCTTAGATCATTTTCTTCCAGGTTCATACTTCTTAGCAAAGCCACCTTTACAGATCCAGGGGTTTAGCATGTCAGCATCTCCTTGGGACAGGTTAATGATTCAACTCCTACAAACAATTTTTAGAACTTTAAAAAATAACCTTGACCAGGGCTTTTATTTTTGGGGAGGTTTTTAATGACAGCTTAGGTCCAGATGGTTCCAGTGCCGAATTCTACCAGACATTCAAAGAAGAATTACTACCGTTACTCCTCAAACTATTTCACACAGTAGAAACTGAAGGAATATTGCCAAATTCCTTTTATGAGGCCACAATCACCCTAATACCCAAGCCACTCAAAGACACAACAAAGAAGGAGAACTACAGAACAATTTCTCTCATGAATATTGATGTGAAAATTCTCAACAAAATTTTGGCAAACGGTATACAACAATGTATAAAAGATATCATCCACCACAACCAAGTAGGCTTCATCCCAGAAATTCAGGGCTGGTTTAACATACAAAAAACTGTAAATGTTATCAATCATGTAAACAAACTAAAGGAACAAAACCACATGATCATATCCTTAGATGCGGAAAAAGCCTTTGACAAAATCCAACACTCCTTTATGATGAAAGCCCTGGAGAGATCAGGAATACAGGGAGAATATCTAAATATAATAAATATAATAAAGGCGATTTACAAGAAGCCGACAGCCAGTATCAAACTTAATGGAGAAAAATTCAAAGCAATCCCACTAAAGTCAGGAACTAGATAAGGACGTCCTCTCTCCCCTTATCTATTCAATATAGTTCTCAAAGTTTTAGCTAAAGCAATAAGGGAACAAAAAGAGATTAAGGGGATACAAATTGGAAAAGAAAAAGTGAAGCTATCTCTATTTGCAGATGATATGATTGTATACATAAGTGACCCACAAAATTCTTCCAAGGAACTGCTACAGCTGATAAACACCTTCAGCAATGTAGCAGGATACAAGATAAACTCAAAGAAATCAGTAGCCCTTTTATACACTAAAGATAGAAGAGCTGAAAAAGAAATAAGGGAAACATTACCCTTCAT